>JASTWP010001190.1:0-85477 GCA_030770255.1 Temnothorax ravouxi
AAAACTGGACAAATTAAAATTATGTCTGACATAAAAATAAGTCCGCATTTTTATTATGTGTATACACATAATTTTAATTCATACAATTTTTATTATGTGTACACATAATTTGTTTTCGAATGAACGTAAAACGTACCTAAAAAAAACCGAAGTAACAAGTGGTAGACGTAATCTTTGTATCGAAATAACACCCTGTACATACTGTTTATAAAATGCGTAATACTACAAAAAAGGCATGATATCTGTACAAAATTACCTTTTTTAAAAAAAAGGTAAAGAAAGGCGCCAAGTACACGCGTAGTAGTGTACTTTTCCCGTTAGTTTGTAAGTTTCATGATTAAAAAGATCATGTCGTATTATTAACATATACCTAAGATTTATAGAATCGTTATTAATTTTATTATATATCTCAATTGCGCGAATCTTAAATATCTTTTGTAAAAATTATGCATAATATTCCTATGCAAGGATACTTGTTTAATTATTTCTTCCTATTGCATTTAAGTATAGAAAAATATACAATTTTTATGTGTTTGCACTTTATATTTAATGAGCAGGCAATTAAATATATAATATATGATTCAATTTGCACTACGTTTACATGACACCGTTAATCGGGTTTTATAACATCGGTAGTTGTCAGGAAGACCAATCGTAATCATTCTTCAGAAGAATGGAATAGTTGTGATTGACTGGCCTAAGAACTACCGATGTTATAAAACCTGATCAACAGTGCCATGTAAACGTAGTCTATGGGCGGTATTCATAGTCCGTTCTCAACGAAATGCTTAAGATCATCTTAATGAAGATCAACTTATTCAACAAAGATTGTCTTAAGATATTATGAATTCATAGTCCATGCATAAGGTAATCTTATATACTACAAAAAAGGCATGATATCTGTACAAAATTACCTTTTTTAAAAAAAAGGTAAAGAAAGGCGCCAAGTACACGCGTAGTAGTGTATATGTGTTGTTACCTCGAAAAAAAACAGTGGTAATATTATACCTAAAAAAAATCTAAGTAACAAATGGTAGACGTAATCTTTGCATTTCAAAAAATCTCGAAAAAACCTATAAGCAGTAGTATATTTACCTCAAAAAACCGAAGTAACAAGTGGTAGACGTAATCTTTGTATCTCGATAAATCTTGAAAAAACCTAAGCAGTAGTATTTTTACCTCGAAAAAACCGAAGTAACAAGTGGTAGATGTAATCTTTGTTTCTCGAAAAATCTCGAAAAAACCCAAGCAGTAGTATTTTTATTTCCAAAAAATTATAACTCAAGTGATACACATCAAAAAAATTATGTTATTACAAAATACAAAAAAGAATTGATATCTCTTTTTAAATTACAGCGCCAATTACAGAGAGAATATACACTGAGAATCTTTGTATCTCGAAAAATCTCGAAAAAACCTAAGCAGTAGTATTTTTATTTTCAAATATGTATGTTGTTACCTCGAAAGAAAACAGTAGTAATATTATTACAATCACAAAAAAGAAATGATATCTCTTTTTAAATGACAGCGCCAATTACAGAGAGAACATACACTGAGAAAAAAATGTGTTAATCTCAAGAAATATTTAGTCCGATACGTTCAACTGAACATTTTAGTTAGTTAACTAAACATTAGTTAAATTAATTAATTAAAGAAACGAAATAAATTGTTGAAACAACTAATATTTAGTTAACTAACTAAAATGTTTAGTTGAACGTATCGAACTAAATATTTCTTGGAATTAACAATTTTTTTTCTCAGTGTATTTTTCGAGATACAAAGATTAGGTTTTTTCGAGGTATAATATTACCACTGTTTTCTTTTCGAGGTTATAATATTACAAAGAATTATTTTAATCACAAAGAATTAAAGAGGTAACATTATAAAATAAAAATATTTAATTAAAATAAAATAAATAAATTTTTCTTGTAAAAAACTTGGCGCTGCTTTTTTAAGGTCAATCCAGAAAAACTTGCATAGGTGCATAAACATATACATAAAAAGATGGATAGGTAGGTCTATTTCCTTTTGCACATATATATGAACCAATCAATTTCTTACGCTTATGTTTATGCGCGATGCAAATTTGTCTGGATAAAGCGGGGAACACAGACTTTTGCATAACACATAATACGTAAGGTCCATACATATGTGGATAAGGAAATAGACCAATCAATTTTCTTATGCTTACGCATTATGCGTTGTGCAGAAGTGTGGGCTCCCCGCTTAAGAGCCTCCGCACAAGACTCTCGTATGATAGCGTATGATAACGTAACGTAGATCAACGCACAAGAAACGTATTCACGTATAACGCCGTAACCGATACGTTTCTTGTGCGTTGACCCACATTTCGTTACACTACATTGCTATAAAAAAGTCTTGTGCGGAGGCTCTAAACCTTAAAAAAGCAGCGCCAAGTTTTTTACAAGAAAAATTTATTTATTTTATTTTAATTAAATATTTTTATTTTATAATGTTACCTCTTTAATTCTTTGTGATTAAAATAATTCTTTGTAATATTATAACCTCGAAAAGAAAACAGTGGTAATATTATACCTCGAAAAAACCTAATCTTTGTATCTCGAAAAATACACTGAGAAAAAAAATTGTTAATTCCAAGAAATATTTAGTTCGATACGTTCAACTAAACATTTTAGTTAGTTAACTAAATATTAGTTGTTTCAACAATTTATTTCGTTTCTTTAATTAATTAATTTAACTAATGTTTAGTTAACTAACTAAAATGTTCAGTTGAACGTATCGGACTAAATATTTCTTGAGATTAACACATTTTTTTCTCAGTGTATGTTCTCTCTGTAATTGGCGCTGTCATTTAAAAAGAGATATCATTTCTTTTTTGTGATTGTAATAATATTACTACTGTTTTCTTTCGAGGTAACAACATACATATTTGAAAATAAAAATACTACTGCTTAGGTTTTTTCGAGATTTTTCGAGATACAAAGATTCTCAGTGTATATTCTCTCTGTAATTGGCGCTGTAATTTAAAAAGAGATATCAATTCTTTTTTGTATTTTGTAATAACATAATTTTTTTGATGTGTATCACTTGAGTTATAATTTTTTGGAAATAAAAATACTACTGCTTGGGTTTTTTCGAGATTTTTCGAGAAACAAAGATTACATCTACCACTTGTTACTTCGGTTTTTTCGAGGTAAAAATACTACTGCTTAGGTTTTTTCAAGATTTATCGAGATACAAAGATTACGTCTACCACTTGTTACTTCGGTTTTTTGAGGTAAATATACTACTGCTTATAGGTTTTTTCGAGATTTTTTGAAATGCAAAGATTACGTCTACCATTTGTTACTTAGATTTTTTTTAGGTATAATATTACCACTGTTTTTTTTCGAGGTAACAACACATATACACTACTACGCGTGTACTTGGCGCCTTTCTTTACCTTTTTTTTAAAAAAGGTAATTTTGTACAGATATCATGCCTTTTTTGTAGTATATAAGATTACCTTATGCATGGACTATGAATTCATAATATCTTAAGACAATCTTTGTTGAATAAGTTGATCTTCATTAAGATGATCTTAAGCATTTCGTTGAGAACGGACTATGAATACCGCCCATAGACTACGTTTACATGGCACTGTTGATCAGGTTTTATAACATCGGTAGTTCTTAGGCCAGTCAATCACAACTATTCCATTCTTCTGAAGAATGATTACGATTGGTCTTCCTGACAACTACCGATGTTATAAAACCCGATTAACGGTGTCATGTAAACGTAGTGCAAATTGAATCATATATTATATATTTAATTGCCTGCTCATTAAATATAAAGTGCAAACACATAAAAATTGTATATTTTTCTATACTTAAATGCAATAGGAAGAAATAATTAAACAAGTATCCTTGCATAGGAATATTATGCATAATTTTTACAAAAGATATTTAAGATTCGCGCAATTGAGATATATAATAAAATTAATAACGATTCTATAAATCTTAGGTATATGTTAATAATACGACATGATCTTTTTAATCATGAAACTTACAAACTAACGGGAAAAGTACACTACTACGCGTGTACTTGGCGCCTTTCTTTACCTTTTTTTTAAAAAAGGTAATTTTGTACAGATATCATGCCTTTTTTGTAGTATTACGCATTTTATAAACAGTATGTACAGGGTGTTATTTCGATACAAAGATTACGTCTACCACTTGTTACTTCGGTTTTTTTTAGGTACGTTTTACGTTCATTCGAAAACAAATTATGTGTACACATAATAAAAATTGTATGAATTAAAATTATGTGTATACACATAATAAAAATGCGGACTTATTTTTATGTCAGACATAATTTTAATTTGTCCAGTTTTTATTATGTCTAGACATAATTTTATTTCAACTAATTTTTATTATGTCATGACATAATTTTAGTTCTGCCGCTAGGGAATTTTTAAGTCGATTCTTATGAATCAAGCTTGAATTCGATGTCTAGGTATCCCAGGTTGCCGATAACGGGTTACAAATAGTGCGCTCCATAGTTTTCGGTGTCCAGGTGTAATAATACGTTGAATTCGTTGTCTAGGTGTCCCACGTTGCCGATGACGAGATCCACATAGTGCGCTCCGTAGTTTTCGGTGTCTACGTGTATTAATACCTTATATTCAATATCTACGTATCCCACATTCGGATTTAAAGTTATTAATACACCTAGTCACCAAAAACTACGAATCGCACTATGTGGACCTCGTCATCGGCAACCTGGAACACGTAGACATCGAACTCGAGGTATTATTACACCTAGACACCAAAAACTACGGAGCGCGTTATCTGGACCTCGTCATCAGCAACCTGGGACACCTAGACATCAATTTCAAGGTATTAATACACGTAGACACCGAAAACTACGGAGCGCACTATGTAGATTCCGTCATCGGCAACCTGGGACACGTGGACATCGAATTCAAGGTATTAATACACGTAGACACCGAAAACTACGGAGTTCACTATCTAGACATCGTCATCGGCAACCTGGGACACCTAGACATCGCATTCAACGTATTATTACACCTGGACACCGAAAACTACGGAGCTCACTATCTAGACATCGTCATCGGCAACCTGGGACACCTAGACATCGCATTCAACGTACGATTACACCTGGACATCGAAAACTATGAAGCGCACTATCTGAATTCCGTCATCGGCAACCTGGGACACGTGGACATCGAATTTAAGGTATTAATACACGTAGACACCGAAAACTACGGAGCGCACTATGTGGACCTCGACATCGGCAACCTTGGACACCTAGACATCGCATTCAACGTACGATTACACCTGGACACCGAAAACTATGAAGCGCACTATCTGAATCCCGTCATCGGCAACCTGCGACACGTGGACATCGAATTTAAGGTATTAATACACTTAGACACCGAAAACTACGGAGCGCACTATGTGACCTCGACATCGGCAACCTGGGACACCTAGACATCGCATTCAACGTACGATTACACCTGGACACCGAAAACTATGAAGCGCACTATCTGAATCCCGTCATCGGCAACCTGGGACTTGTGGACATCGAATTTAAGGTATTAATACACGTAGACACCGAAAACTACGGAGCGCACTATGTGGACCTCGACATCGGCAACCTGGGACACCTAGACATCGCCTTCAACGTATTATTACACCTGGACACCGAAAACTACGAAGCGCACTATGTGGACCTCGTCATCGGCAACCTGGGACACGTGGACATCGAATTTAAGGTATTAGTACACGTAGACACCGAAAACTACGGAGCGCACTATGTGGACCTCGACATCGGCAACCTGGGACACCTAGACATCACATTCAACGTACGATTACACCTGGACACCGAAAACTATGAAGCGCACTATCTGAATCCCGTCATCGGCAACCTGGGACACGTGGACATCGAATTCAAGGTATTAATACACGTAGACACCGAAAACTACGGAGCGCACTATGTGGACCTCGACATCGGCAACCTGGGACACCTAGACATCGCATTCAACGTATTATTACACCTGGACACCAAAAACTACGAAGCGCACTATGTGGACCTCGTCATCGGCAACCTGGGACACGTGGACATCGAATTTAAGGTATTAGTACACGTAGACACCGAAAACTACGGAGCGCACTATGTGGACCTCGACATCGGCAACCTGGGACACCTAGACATCGCATTCAACGTACGATTACACCTGGACACCGAAAACTATGAAGCGCACTATCTGAATCCCGTCATCGGCAACCTGGGACACGTGGACATCGAATTCAAGGTATTAATACACGTAGACACCGAAAACTACGGAGCGCACTATGTGGACCTCGTCATCGGCAACCTGGAATACGTAGACATCGAATTCAACGTATTATTACACCTGGACACCGAAAACTATGAAGCGCACTATCTGTACTTCGTCATCGGCAACCTGGGATACCTAAACATCGAATTCAAGCTTGATTCATAAGAATCAATATATATTATATAAATACTTAATTTAGCTAAATAGAAATCTTCCTTCTGACCGATAAGTCTATCGACCTTTAATAATTTACCTACTAGATCGTTCGAAATACGCGCGCGATATCGAAACTGGCGATACCTGCGCCGCCAGTGTCGAAAAAGTGAAAGGGACATTTTCTCTAATCACGTGATCACACAGATCGGCGTTAGGAGGAGGAGGAGGAGGAGGAGGAGGAGGAGGAGGAGGAGGAGGAGTATCTTAATAAAAAATTTTCACATTTGGACTTTGCGTCGCAATATCTCCGCTCGTAGGGCACGTAGCGGAAAATTATACAGGAGATACCCCCCTTATTTTGACCCCAACTATCGATTAAGCCTACTTAGAACTTGATCCGTTCACTCGTTATCGAGATCTCAACATCTCGGGTACTCGCAACCCGTCGCGTCGCGTAAAAGAGTCACGGTGCGGTCTCGCTCCGCGTGTACTTGGCGCGAGACACTACCGTGTCTCTTGATAATAAGCAATTTTTTTTTCACGTGGGGGAAACCTTCAAAAGGCACCTCCGTTGTTCGGGGTAGTGTGAGATTCTTACTCACTAAAACCCCCACGGTACATTCGTTACCTCTGCTGCAATATAATGGCGTTGAGTCAGTGGTATCCACGCCTCTCCATTCAAAAGTGTTCCGCCTTTTAAATATGGTGACTCCACCTGCAACAATAAGCAACTCTATGCTGCGTGCATAGACTTATTATAATAACAATAAAATAAATTATTAATTTATAAATCTGAAAGAAAAACAATGAAATTATGTGAATGAACAACACGAATTAATAATTCGAGTGGATCGCAATTTAAACTAAGTTAAATGATTGCGTCGCAAAGTGACCTCAACCATATTATAGGAAGTATACTTTATAAAATATTTCTTGTTATTTTACATGCAACTTTGGTTTTGTATTTTGTAATTTGTTTCATGTACCTGTTACTATGTATTTTTAAAAATAGTACATTGCAAAACAAAAAGAACCTATCTCATATTAACACTTTGCGACGCAATCACCTCAGTTCAAATTGCGATCTGATTTGCAATGCACTATTTTCAAAACAAAAGTATAACATAAAATAATTGTCATAATAAATATTACATATATGAAATATAGAATCGGCCCCTCCAACGCCCATTCCCGTGAGAACGCATCCAATATTCTTTTATCGTCTCTCCGAAATTTTTATTTGCATGCGAGATACAGTAACAATTACATGTTACTATATGTTCTATACAATGACAATTATTTAGTTATATTTAACAATTGTTAATTTAACAATTATTAAGCAATATTTAGCAATAAAAGCTTACAAAGATGTGTTAAATAATGAAAAATATTAATTCGGGAAAGGCAATAATTTTTTGCTTTCTAGAATTTTAAATAAATGACGTCTCATGCATTTTACGTCAGTAGAATATTTTTCATTACAAGGATTTCCTTTCAAGGCTACAGTTGTAGCAAAAGCCACAGCATAAATTCCGCAAGAAATGTAATCCCGTTGTTTTATTTGTACTTTTTCAAAAATTATATCATATTTCGTTATCTTGGGATAACGAAGGCAAATATACTCTTTTTCTTTAGCAGCCAATTTATCATACGTAGTACAAGATAGGCTGTCGTACACATGAAGTTTGGTGCCATCAAAATAAATACATCGCCAATGATCTGTGCAAGTTCCGCCAATAATTTGTAAGCTTTTATTGCTACGACTAGCTTCAATTAAGTGCGGGTATTGTAAGTATAACACACTTTGTGTTTCAAAGCAAGAAGTCTGTCTTACAATGAGTAAAAAAAGATCTAACGATTCATCATTTAATTTATCATCTATAGACAAAATATTATTCTTCACTAATCGGAGAGAAGTTGTTGGATTATCTAACATTTTTTTTTGTCTTTTTATGTCATCCTCAGTTAGATTTCGTATATAATAATAATCAGTGATAATGCAATCGTCATCTTGCTCTGGAACAGCAACAGTGGTAGTAGTGTTCGACAATAATTGTTTGCTAGCTTCAATACTACTTTCTACTTTTATATTTTTTTTTCTAGCCGCTTCTTGTGCTTTGATAACATACTGCGGTTCCCGAATAGGCAATTTTCGTGCTGCTCTACTATCTATTATTTCAAGAACCAAGCAGTCCTCGTAGAATCGTTTAAGCAGCGATAACATTTTTGTTTCCCAAAATCTGTCATCACGCTCGACAATCGTGTACTTCGATCCAAAGGGTGTCCACACAGCAAAAATGCAATACTTTCTTTGCGTTATGTGAAGTTGTCCCTGCACTTGGAAGTAGTACGCGTGTCTTTGATTCATTCGAGTATTATCTATTTTATCAAATATTGTACGAGTAGAAGCAATCTTATTCAGCATTGCATTGGTGGGAGACACTTGCCGCGCCGCGTAAGGACATTTTATCTCAACGATAGTATCGTCTCCGACAATGCCGTCAGGCGTTGCGGCAAGATATGGGATATTATCATCGATAAATATTCCACAATCATTAATTTTTATTCCCAACTCCACCTGCAATTGCTCTCGTGCCACTATTTCTTTTTCTTTACCCCACTCAACAGCCACATTCGTCAATTGAGGAGGGTACAGAATTGCTTTAACAAGATTTTCACACGAAGTTGTTTCTCTTCTACTACAAACTTTTGCAAAGTTTGAAGCAGTGAGAAGATTTCGCCGTACGTTGTGCCACATCGGGTTTTCATGCTGACCCCGTGTAGCACATTCTAATACAACATTATTGCATTGCTGATTTTTTAGCATTTGATAATGATTAGATTTCAACTGTTCGTACATATAACCTTCTATATCTGGTCGTTCCGCATTTGGTCCGTAATCTTTATCGGACGTAAATGTTTTAGCAAAATATTTTGATGTACGAACAGAGAGACCTAATTCTTTTGCCGCGTGTGTGCGTTCTTGATAAGTCTCAATTTTTTTAATATTTCGATTTTCTACAATATTTGTACATGCAGGTGGTTCTTTACTCATTACACGACAAGTAGAACTCAATGCTTTCCTACTATTAAATTGTACTACAGAAGCTTTCACGCGCGTTTGATAAGAGCCTCTCCTCGCAAAATGTATACGTTTACCGCCAATAAATTTACTAATAATTCCATTGCAACTTTCCACGGAATTACTAGTAAATTTATATAATAAACTATTAGCATTGTCTATAACGCGTTTCATTGCAATTTCTAATTTTAAAAATATCCCTGCCTTCTGCAATTGAGGCACAAGATTTATTTCACCTTCTTTTCGTTCGCCAGTACAAAAATATTGAAGGGAAGCGCAATCTTTATGCTCACCAAATACATGGCTCAGTATATTTTGTAAATCTTTTATTAAACCTGCGACTTTTTGCTTCCAGGATACTTTACTATCGCGGCGATACGTTATAGCTTTCATTATAGCGTTACGAATTTTCATCACGCTGTTCGTAACGATTTTTTTTAATTTTGCGATATTTCTACCACCACTACTACCCGCTTCGCGAATTTTATTACACAGATTGCGGAGAAGATGATTCGTGCATTCAATCTTCTCCACAACAATATCTGGGTAGGGTGGAAAATCTCTCAATTTTTTTGCTACATTACTATCTCCGTCACCAATATATCTATTATAAATTAATCCATGCATTTCTAAGCTAAGCCGGAAGCCTTCGAGGATTATATCGCTTTCCATACTTGTTGAGCTTTGATTATTTCCCCAATTTTTAAAACATTTATGTTTTTTTGATTTTACAGAAAGTTTTGCTGCTCTTGCGCAAATAACGCAATATTTATTTCTAACGCCAACAAATAAAACTTTTTGTGAATAATATCCCGTAATAATAGCTGCTCCAGATGGAGAATCATAACTACCGCTGCGGTAGGATCTCTTCATCCACGAGCCGTCTGTTATTACGGGTATATGTGGAACACTATCAATAACATCTCCTCTTTCACTTGCTAAACGTCTTTCCTCTTCTCCAGCCATGCGCATTTCTTCTTCCGCAGCGGCGGCAAAGGCTTCCGACATTTCATTATGATAACTTATGTACGTTTTATTACTCATGCATGGAACATCCACAGCAGCAAGAAGTTCTTTGAGCTGCTTGTGACCAGTCCCTGTCAATATAGTACCGGCTACGATACCTCTATTGACATCTAATTTTCTGTCGTCTGTCGGTTCACTCCAAAAGCTATTTCTGTAGTGACACATTTGACATTCTACAATGATTTCCAGACCGACACGCTTTATTTTAGTTATGACAAGATCAGTGAAACGACATTCGTTGATCCAGTGAGCGGACAGTCTCTGCAATTCAGCAAAAACATGTCCGAAATCGACAAAGCATCGTCCACCAATTTGTGCAGAACATAATCTTCCAGCGTCAATGTTCCCATGTTCAACATGCAAATCATAATTTTCAATATCTTCGACATTTTTAACATCTTCAACGTCTTCGATATCTTGATGAACGTCTTCGACGCTTCGACATCTGCGTTGTCGAAGACGTTTTCAACGTCTTCGACATGTGCGATATCTTAGACGTTTTCAACGTTTTCGACATCTTCGATATCTTGGACGTTTTCAACGTCTTCGACATCTTCGATATCATTCATACCGCTTTGCATTCTGATTTCGTTGATTTGACATTCCGTCACATTCGTAATACAATATTCACGAACGTCTGATAGAGATCCCATTGAATCATTATCATTGAAAATATCTTCTATTGATTGACATTTTTGTGTCACGTATGCATCGACAGGTTGCAAAAATGTATCCATAGAAGATGTTTGCGATGTCGACGTGTCATCATCAACATTTCTCTCATCCACGCATGCATGTAATTGATTACACGTACCTGGAACTTCCGATCTTCCCTCGATAATTCTTTCTTCATTGATGAAAGACTTATTCCAATTTTTTCGTGCCAAACGCAGTCTCTTTTTCATAGAGGTACGTTTTACCGACCTAATTTTCCGAATATCAGTATATTTAGACATAATGAGAGTATTATATATAATTTCTCATATGTCTATAAATAATACTAATAAAATTACACTCCAAACAACAGTCAATAATAACAAATCTAAGCGCTAAGAATAAAACACTCCGTACGCTGTACTGTTCTCTAACAGACTGCAGTAAAAACAATATATTCGAGATATATATATATAGCGGTCCGGGAGTGAAAAAGTCGTGACAACATATATAAGTCAACAAACCAATGACGACATAAAAGTTCTTGATTGGTCGCGCATCGCGCGACTACCGCGACTACCTTTATGTTGAGTAATGGCGAACCGAGAGCATGGTAAGTAATTGCTTCTTTCATTTATATATATGTATTATGTATTATTATATATGTACATGTACATATGTACATACTAAATGCATATTTAGTACATGTAATTTATAAAATGTAATGTAAAGCATTATTTACATGTGACATTTGAAATTTATCATAAACAAGTTGTTGTTAACCTCAACCTGTCAATTTTTCAATATACGTATACTTATATTTATATAAGTATACGTATAATATATGTTGTATGTATTTCATATATTTATATAACATATAATGAAACATTTTTTTGCAGTAATACCGCTACCCGTGCCGCACCCGCCACCGAATCAGAACGTGCCGGGTCCACCGATGCATGGCCTCCTTGCGCAAGGCCTACCGATGTACGGCGGGTATGGCCTACCGGTGCACGGCCTCCAGATGCACGGTCTACCGCCCAGGTCCCGATGCATTATTGTAATGCCTAATGCCGCACAACAACAAGCTGTAAGTAATTTGTAGAAACATTTCATGTACTAATATAACTAATATAATAATAATCAAAATTAAAATAATAAAATAATAAATCAAATTATTTCTTGTATTTTTGTTACAGCAGCCTCAGTCGGAGCGAAGAAGGCGGTATCGCCAACGCCGCCGCGAGCGACGGCTACAACAACCGCCGCCACCACCGCCACCCTCATTGCAACCACCTCCGCCACCCTCATTGCAACCACCTCCGCCATCCTCATTGCAACCACCTCCGCCACCCTCATTGCAACCACCTCCAGCACTACCTGAACTAAGAGGCCGGGGAAGAGGTCGGGGAAGAGGTCGCGGAGGAGGAAATGCAAAAAAAGTTTATGTGTGGAACATATACTAGCTGGTTACCCGGGGCTTCGCCCGGGCGTCTTTTTTTTACCGTATTATATATTATATGTATATGTATGATCTTATATCCACCAATATATAATTCATAAAAACATATTGTCTTTTATGTAACCAATCTTTTATGATTTCCCACTTATCCTCGTCAATCCAAGTTTCGCTCAAACTCACAAAATCATAAACTTTAATGTAATTCCAAAATTCTCTATCTTTACTTTCTAAACCTGCCACATTCCAAAATAAAATTTTCTTACCTATTTTCTGTAACCCTTCCTTATTTCCATTCTTCTCCACTTCTTGGCTTATACAAAACTCTGCCCTTCCCTTCCTTCAATATTATTATCATCTTGTGACCCTTTTTCGATTACTTTTTTCCCCATATCCTTTACTATCTCTGTCCATGCTTTCCAAATACCCTTTATTCTAACCCTCGCGTAGCCCACCTTCACATCCTCCCCTTTGCTTCTTATCTCTTTAGCCCACTTATTTATTTCTTCTTGTACCTTTCTTTCTTCCCATGTCAGGTCATTCTCAATAAAAACGTTCCCTCCCTTCAATTTGTATTTATTCCTCATTACCTCCCTTTTATCCTCATTCTCTAATTTTACAATAATAACCGAGCCACTTTTCCTGATATTACTGACCCTGCATTTCACATCTAGCTTTTCCGTTAAAAAGTTTGGCACCCAAACCTTCCAGTCTACTATTTCCAACTTTAATCCTTTTATTACTACATTATTCCTCCTATTTTATTTTTCTTTATCTTTCATCCATTTCTTCAATTTACCTACCTCACGATAACTTAATCTATCCTCGCTCATAAAGGAACCCATGTAACTACTCGCTCTACTCGCTCTACTCGCTCTTAAACTTCTAGTCTTTCTGTTTTCACTTAAACTTTCCCCCGTTGAATTTATATCTTTACTTACATCCGACCCTTTTTCACAACGCTCCAGCCATCCAATCCACCTATTTTCTATATCTGTTATCTTACGTTCTATCTCCCTTAGTCTCTCCCCTAAGCTTTCCTTTTTTCTTACACATTTTTTTTATACTGTTCGAAATTTTCCTTCATTTCCTCCATTTTACACATACACTTCGATAAAAACATATTGTCAATAACTTTTTTACATCGCCCATGATCCTCACCGAATTCAATAACAACCTTCCTTTAATGATACTCCATCTATAAAAAGAATTAGCTCGATATCTCTAAATTTACGGAAATTAGAGCAATCATGTAGAATTGTTTTAGACAGAAATCGGTAACACCTTTATTATTAACAATTTTTTGAATTCTATTATATTTCTTAGTTTTTCTACCTCTATTTCATATATATAATACTTTAAGATTTGGTTGATTAGTTTTTAAGAATAACGTTCAAACATACACCACCCGTAAGAATGTTATATATTAGTACACTATTCTCGAAAAATTAGACAAATTTTGACACCGGTTTCCAGTAAATCGGTCCATTAATAAATGAGTAGTTCGCAGTAAGTCAGACAGACATTAGGAATATTTTGGAACCGATATCCCAAAAAAGCGGTAATAATGCGGTTCTCAAAATACGTCTATGGTCTAAGAGTATCATGAAATAGTATACCAAATTAGGTTGATTTAATTTGAAAACTGTAGATTTGCATAGCGGACAAACACATACATTCATTTATATAGAGATAGAGATAAAAATATGATTTTATTATAATTATATGTATTTCTTGTGCTAATAATATAATAATTTTTAACAAGTATAATCGCTTATCCATTCTTATTAGTAAGCTCAATTTTTGTTAAATGTATGGATGCAAATTTTAGTAGCTTATCGATCACTGCTTTTTCTATATACGTCCCAAAATCTTGTGACACATGTGTAGATTTCATACTGGCAATTAACATGGATTTGAATCCTTTAATAGGTCTTTGATTTGCATTAAAAACTTGTAGAACGACATCCATCCAGATTTGTACATTGAATGCATTATAAACCATCTCCTATATAGTTCCTAATAATTTTTTTCGTTTTTTTTGTTGCTTGCCTATTTATTTTCATACAAATAAAATGAATGATGTTTTACATCATTCATTTATATTACAAGGAAAAAAATTATTAGAAGAGCAAGAGATGCAGTAACTCTGTACATACATTATAATTAGTATGCAGGAAATGAATGAAAACATAGATGAATTTTGTGTTTTGCTAATATATTTCGAAAATCCACAATAAACTTGAATGATTTATTACCAAAATGAATTTATATCATATCATACTTACTAAGGAATCTTTGGAAATACTTGAAGAAAATCATGTATCTAAGACAAATGATTCATTCAAATACAATTATATACATACAATTATATACATACAATGGAAGTAATTATAAATTTTCAACACCAAACTCCTTGGCATTATTATCAATGGTAAGATTAAAATAAATAATGCTATATATATGTGTGTCATATTCTCTGTGATTAAAATATGATGTAACTTGAAAATAATATCTATTTTATATATTATATAAGTAAATTAGTTATAAATAAAAATTCCAAAACTACAAAATTTAATAACAGAAAAGCAGTAAACATCAATGAGATATTAAATAGTACCAATGAAGTCGGTATTATATTGGATAAGACTGTGTGCTATGCATTAGAAGGTGGCCAGAGAGGTGCAGTATCTCAACATACATGCAAGAAATAAATGAAAACCTACATGAATTTTGTGTTTTGCTGATGTATTTAGAAAATCCACAATAAACTAGAATAATGATTTATCAAAATGATTTTATATCAGCGGTGCACATGTACTTTTGTTGTTAAAAATTTGCAGCAAATATTGAGATCTTGATCTATTTAACAATTAGATGGATAATAATGTTGATTAAACACTCCGTTTTTTGTTCTTTTTTTCAATGTTATAAAACTTTATTTCACATTATACGAAATTATTTCACAATAAGTTTTATTTCTGTAATATTATATGGTAAGTTATATCACTATGTCATAATTATGTATATATACATACTTATTGCAAAGTGTTCTCGTAATAATATGTTTTTATCTCATTTATTTAACATTTCTGATATTGTCGTATTTTAGAGAGTGACTGTATAGAAACTATAGCAAGTAAAAAAGTCGTTATTTTATTTTTCTTTTAATTTTTTCCAATACAGAACTGCCTAATTGCGTAGTTTTGTAATAAAATTAGTTTAAAAATTATTTACCGAAAAATTGTCACATTACTTGCATGATTGCATCTGTTCCTGCAATCTATGACGAAATCAAGTTCTTTCTTATGCTTCTCTAATTTATTTTTTTATAACTCGATGTAATTTTCATTGAAATAAGTATACGTAGTTTAAAATTTTAATCTTATACATTGTCTAATATAGATTAGAGAAGCATAAGAAAGGACTTAATTTCATCATAGATTGTAGGAACAGATGCAATCATGCAAGTATTTGTGACAATTTTTCGTCAAATAATTTTTAAAATAATTTTATTACAAAACTACGCAATTTAGGCAGTTCTGTATTGGAAAAAATTAGAAGAAAAATAAAATAACAACTTTTTTACTTGCTATAGTTTCTATAGTCACTCTCTAAAATACGACAATATCAAAATGTTAAATAAATGAGAATTAGAAACATTTTATTATGAGAACACTTTGCAATAAGTATGTATATTATATATATAATTATGACATATGTGATATTAACTTACATATAATATTACAGAAATAAAACTTATTGTGAAATAATTTCGTATAATGTAAAATAAAGTTTTATAACATTAAAAAAAAGAACAAAAAACGGAGTGTTTAATCAACATTATTATCCATCTAATTTTTAAATACATCAGAATCTCAATATTTGCTGCAAAATTTTAACAACAAAAGTACGTGTGCACCGCTGATATAAAATCATTTTTGATAAATCATTCTAGTTTATTGTGGATTTTCTAAATACATCAGCAAAACACAAAATTTATCTAAAGCGGGTGCTTGTTAGCCTTGGTACGTTACTGCCTTCTGCTACGGACGGCCAGAAAGCATTTTCAGGCCGTATTGCTAAAGCGGGGAGCACGCGGCAACGCCGCACAAACGCGGCAACGCCGCACAGACGCGGCAACGCCGCAGTCTTTAGCATATGTCTCTCTACCGTGCGTCCGCGTGAGCAGTTCAATGGTGTGTGTGCGTATTCACACATAAAACCTAGAAGTTAGTTTCTCGACGTTGGCGACACTGAAACGAAGTTTCGCATTGTCACCGCGCGAGGTCTCCAATATCAATTCGGAGTTCGGCCGTGACTCCTGTCGACCCTTAAGTATCAGGTGCATTTTCACGCCACTATCTTTTGTCTTCTCGGGACGATAACTTTGCACCATCTCTCGCACGCGTTCTTTCATCTGGACATCTTCTATGTGGTTAAGATTAATCTCGTTTTTCGCTCTTTCGTCTTCTTCGTCTTGAATGTTGACACATAAAACTTCTGACCACGCCGTTTCTTCTTTCGTCACATCCGTGGAGGTTTTCGATTCTTCGTTGTCGAATTCCGTCAACGTTGCCTTCTGTTTTCGTATACGGATCTCTGCGAAATCGGACAATTCGCCACCTAAGAGAAAATCGTGCGTCGTGAAGTGATCAGGCACTACATCGATGTCCAGCGTAAGGGTAAAACCGTCTATTGTCACATCCGCCGTAAACCTTCCTAATGTGCTGCAATCCGTGATACCCATGCCGTCGAATTTCATTGTTATGGGCCGGATCTGTGGAGCACCGATTAATACATAAAAGCTTGATCGCATTAAGTGCAAATCACTACCAGAATCGATTATTGCCGTTACGTCTTTATTTAAAATCTTCACATCCTTGTATATCTTCTTGTCGTCGCGTGATCGTATTGTGTCGACCCTCTTCGGTGTAGCATCTTTGTTTTGTGCCTCCGATCCTTTCGGACATTTCGCCGCAATGTGGCCGAATTCACCGCAAGAATAGCACTTCGATCCCTTCGTCTTATGCGGACACTCCTTGCCCAAATGCTTCGTATCGCCACAATTATAACACTTTCTAGGGTTAGAAGTCGCCGTCACTCGATTGCCACTGTTTGCCATCTTGTCCTTGCCCGCCGTCTGCGGTCGATGCTTCGCCTTATTTCTATTGGTCCGTTGCGTCTCATATTGTACAAACCTCTGCCGTAATTCTTTGATTGTTGTCGCGTTGTATAAAATAGCCTTGTTGGATTCTTCGTCTTTCACGCCGTCTATTATGTATTGTATCTTAGCTTCTATCTCCATCTCCGCATGACTCGCCAACTCTAACACGCGATAGATGTACTCTTGAAACGTTTCATCAGTTTTTTTCGTCACTGCACTCAGTTCTTTGTGTATTTGTCTACTATTTAATGTTTTGTCGAACTCCTCGACAAGCGCTCTCTTGAGATCGCGATACGACTGCGCATGACACTCGAAATTAGCGAAAAGTTTCGCGGACCCGCGCAATAACCTTTTCACATATATAACCCTTTGCGCATTCGTCCAAGAACACAATTCGGCCGTCTCTTCAAATAGTACGAACCACCTACGTACACTTTGTGTGCCATCTCCACTAAAAGTCTCTAGCGCATCTTCAACATCCTTAAATGTCAGCACCGTTCTCGATCTATTACGCGTTTCCTCGCGCGTGATACGGTCATCGTCAACAACAATGTCTTCATTGGCTCGTGGTATTTCTAGTTCGCGAATCGGAGTCGATAATCTCATACCGCCATCTATCGCGCCGCGCGTCACGCTCGCCGCACCGCCGCGCGCAACATTCCCTATATTGCCGCGTAAAACGCCCGCTACGCCGCCGCGCGCGCCCTCCATGTTCCCGCCTTGATCGTCATGTTGCATAATATTGCCGCGTAAAACGCCCGCTACGCCGCCGCGCGCGCCCTCCATGTTCCCGCCTTGATCGTCACGTTGCATAATATTGCCGCGTAAAACGCCCGCCATGATCCCGCCTTGATCGTCGCGTTGTATAAAAGTATCATCCGCGTCTTCTTCGTCTTCCTCGTCGCTCGAGTCGTCTTCGTCGTCCTCGCCCCGCCGCAGAGCCGCCCGCAATCTTTCACGGAGAACCGGCTTTGTTCCCGACACCTGTAATCCCAGCTCGCGTAATCGGCTCTTCAATGTTTTCTTCTTTAATTTCGTCAAATTTTCGTCGTCCACCATTAGCGCGTTTTTGCCACCGGAAATTCCTGACGTCTCATCCGTCTGCGATAAATTCCCTTTTGGCTCTAAAGCCTTTCGCAGCCTTCGCGTAACGCCGCCCGGTCACCCGTCGTTGGCAATCCGAGATCCCGGAGTTTCTCCGCTAGCTCGTTAACCGGCATTTCGGACAGCGCATTTGCCGTGCTCGTCGTATCCGTCGTATTCGCCATGTTCGCCGTACTCGCCGTTTCAATACGCGTGACTTCTCTTCTAGTAACACGTAATCGCACCTCACCGTATCTGCCACCTCGCAGAATCTGCCGCTTCGCAGAATATAGTTTTACCGCGTCGTCACTCAGACAACGTTGTCCCGCCTTATGGACTCGGTTCGCCGTGTCGTCTCCCGAGTAACGACAGTTACTTCTCTCGCACCAGAAAATTCCGTCCGCAACACTATTTCCGTCGCGGTTCCGACTCGTGATCCCGGACGAGCCCCCAAGTTTGTAGGATCCGAAATCAGGATACGAAGTTCACTGGTAAAAGAGACTTTATTTGAAAAAAAAATTAAGACGTGGTAGTTTCACAGATTAATAGACAGATAGCCAATGGCCCCCCAAAAGTCGAGACCAGCATTTCCGTGCCTTGATTACCAACACACTTTGCCCCTTACCGACAGACTTTGCCCCTAGGTTTGAAAGTTTGAATCCGGGCTAAATCACATTACAGACTTTGCCCCTGGTGCGAGTCCGGACTAAATATACTCGATTTTACCTACAGACTTTGCCCCTGGTGCGAATCCGGACTAAATTTGCAGTGATGCCAGATTTCAGCGCAGTGATGTCAGATGCTCGATGCTCGGTCAGCCGCGAGCCGGCGAGAATCGTGCTAGGCTTCTTTGCTCGGCGCTCGCGCACGCGCGCGCGCACATATATAGGTCTTGTCGTACTTATTAATTACTTGTGATATTTATTGATTATATATATATATATATATATATATATATATATATATATATATATATGTATATGAAGCCGAGACCGAGGATTAATGAACAATATTATTGTTATTATATGAGAAAAAAAAACTTATTTTGTAATTTGAAATAAATTTCTTATTTTTTTATGAGCAAATCGTTAACTTTCCTAAAGTTCTTAGAAAATATGCGAATAATTTTAATGATTGTCAAATAATTTTTCTATAGTTTATATTATGTATTACATAACAACTCATTTGCCTAAAAAAATAAAAAGATATGCAAAAAGAGTTAGAAAAAAACCAGGACTCGAACTTGAGACCTTCAGCATTCTAGCCGATCGTCTTACTCGCTCGTTCACGTTTACTATTAGAAAATTGCTTCTACCGGCTCGATAGATTACGCACACGGAAACTTTAAGCAATTTTATTTCATTAATTATTTGACATTGGCACAAGTTACTATTATTACGTTTACGCGAGCGTTACTTCTGTAGTAACTTACGATAATTCCTTCGCGTAAACGGGATTTTGTAATAACTTATTACGATAATTTACTCCGGGTAAACGAGTGATATATCGTAAAAGTTACTACAGAAGTAACGCTCGCGTAAACGTAGTATAAATGTCTTGTAAAATACATATAGTAAAATTGAAGGACAATTTTTTGCAATCACAGTTCTGTGTATTTCACTTTTACGAATAGATTACGTACATATTGTTGCTCAACGGAAACCGCGAAAAGGTGGTGGTCTCTTTCGTCATGAGATAATGTAAAAAATTTGTTTTTTTAATATTGCAATAATTTTAATACGTATAAATTAAAAAATATATAAGTAGATAAAGCTCGTATGTCTTACACTTAGATTTAGATAAAACAAGAGCCAATAACCGAACAACAGGATTCTAAATATTATAGTTTAATATTCCGTCAAAATAACTGGGACGTTTCGTGCTTTACAGAGACTTTTTCAATCAATCAAATAAATCCCTCTAATTAACTGTCATTCATCATAATAATCTCCCGTTACATAAAAAATCCGTCGAGAAATGAAATAAATTAAAAAGGAAGTTTAATATCATAAGATTAACATTAATTTATTATAATTACAGCATTTTTATTATGAAATTTATCCTCTCTATTGATTTAAATCATAGCGTTCGTTTTTACTTTTTTAATATTAATAATTATATAGTATATACAAATTACATGGAGTTATTAAGAAACTCCACATCCTAAGATAAGCCACATCAAGTTGAAAGCCCAAAAAATCGATTAACAAATAGTCGAAATGTATGCGTAATCAAACTATAAATTTAATTAGATAGTTGTTAACAATTAAAACTTTAAAAATAATTATTCGTTTATTGACGAGAAAAATCGTGTTAGAAGGCTGTGAAGCGAACGGCCTTAATCATTGCGTGTCAAAAAATTTTCCGAAGTCAACCTGTGTAATAGTCAAGTAGTAAAAAATCTATATATTAAGTAAAAATTGAATTCTTTAAAACTGTGACATAAAAAAGTGGTAATTCTCAACAAAAAGTGGACTTATATACAGTCTTATAAACTCGAATTAGCATCAGCTAAATTCTCAAATTAACGATCGAAGGCCCCTGTGCTTTAGTTCCAAAAAGCAACTGAACGAGCAAGGACTCAGAAATTTGTCAGTAAAAGTTGGAATCGTGGTGATAAATAAAGCTAGAGAAAGTAAGTTATTAATTTAATAATTATCCCTGGTGTAAAAATTTGACTGAAAATATAATGAAATTCTACTATCAACCTTTTTCATTATTATTCCATAGATATCATTATGAAAATTTCAGTTTTTAGTTAATTTCAGTTAAATTCAATAACTTTCATAATATTTAATATGTTAACAAATGTGTTATTATTTTTCAACAATATAATTTAATTTTTCTTATATTTTACAGTATTTACATTAAATTTTATAAAAAAAATTATGATTTATTTTAAAATATATTCAGTAATTTTTCAATAACTTTCATTTCATTTATCATCAATTTCATAGTACTTTCAGCAAATCATCAATTGAGACAGAATTTCAGTAAAATTCCATTATATTCAGTAAAATATTTCCATCATCAGGGTAATAATAATAGTAATAGAACTCTCTAAGATTTAAAATCAAATTAAGTCGTTTTATTTCGACCCATTGTTTTGTTTATTTAAAATCAATTTAATATAAGAACGCCATCAAGTCCGAGTTAGGATCTAGTTGTCAAAATGCAACCTCTATTAAGCTGGACCCCCCCCCCCACCAGCGCAAATCAAGTTTGCACTAGGTAAAAAATTTAGTGCTATTTAGGTGCTAATTAAGTGCCCTAGTCTAAATTTTGGTGCTCGAACCGTTTAGCAGGAAATCGCGTAAAAAATGGGGGGGGGGGGGTTCAGCTTGCCATTAAGCTGGACCCCCCCCATATCAGAAAATGGTCCTACATAGAAAACAAGTGCACTATAATTTAGTGCTAATTAAGTGCTCTAAAATAACGATAAAATATTGACAGATTATAACATTTATTTAAATATACCACTATATATTGAACACAGTACCGTCGCGGTCGACACAAACACTAAAAAAATTTGATGCATAAATATATTCGTTACTAAAATGATCGAAAACATATATTATCAAAATATTCCCAAATCAGAGTTTATTGCTAACAGTAAAACAATTACGACAATTAACTTAGACCAGCCGTTGGCGCTGAGCACTAAGTTCCGTCACCTGATCGTCTACGAATTGCTCGCATGATTATAGTATTAAAATAATTCTCAGACATTATATTTTAAAAAAATATCACGATTTGAATTTAGTGCTTGCTGCATAGCGTTGAAATTAATTAGTTTATCCGCGAAGCGCGCGCGCCGCGCTCTAAAGTTCGTTACTTGCATCGTCAAAGAATTAGCTGCTTGCGTGTTTTTGGTCCCAAAATAATCCTGAGGCATTGTACTTTAAGAAAATATCACGATTTGAATTTAGTGCTAGCTGCATAGCGTTGAAATTAATTTATTAACTTATGTAGCGCGCGCGCAGCGCTCTGTGATTCGTTATAGAATCGTCAAAGAATTAGCTGTTTCCGTGTTTTTGGTCCCAAAATAATCCTGAGGCATTGTACTTTAAGAAAATATCACGATTCGAATTTAGTGCTATAGCTGATGCATAGCGTTGAAATTAATTAATTTATCCTGCATGGCCCGGAGGGCGGCGCGCTTCGAATCGTGATATTTTCTTAAAGTACAATCTCTCAGGATTATTTCGGCACCGTAATCACGCGAGCATTTAATTTTTTGACGATTCTGTAACGAATTACAGAGCGCTGTGCGCGCGCTCCATTGATTAATTAATTAATTTCAACGCTATGCAGCTAGCACTAAATTCAAATCGTGATATTCTTTTAAAATACAATGTCTGAGAATTATTTTAATACTATAATCATGCGAGCAACTAATTCGTAGACGATCAGGTGACGGAACTTAGTACTCAGCGCCAATGCGGCTGGTCTAAGTTAATTATCGTAATTGTTTTTTACTGTTAGCAATAAACTCAGATTTGGGAATATTTTGATAATATATGTTTTCGATCATTTTAGTAACGAATATATTCATGCAGCAAGTTTTTTAAGTGTTTATGTCGACCGCGACGGTATTGCGTGTTCAATATATAGTGGTATATTTAAATAAATGTTATAATCTGTCAATATTTTATCGTTATTTTAGAGCACTTAAGGGGGGAAGGTCAAGTAAATAACCGTTTTTTCTCGAATTTTTTTTAAACAGATGGAAATATTTATTAAATCGGAACAAAGTACATCATAATATTTATGATTTAAGATATAGGTATTATAAAATTTTTGTTGTGTTGAAAAATTTCAAAATGGCGGCGCTGCAGGTGCTTGAAGTCGGCTCCTCGGATTTGCGTCATGCAACGCGCTCAGGTCGCTCTAATTAACTGAAATAAATAACCAAAGTTTTTTTGTTAAAATGCGTTCATATATGCTTTGCATGAACCTGAATTTAAAAAAAATCAAAAATTAAAAATTTAGGACCATTTTGAAAAAAACGGTACCTTTAACTTTTTCTTCAAAATGATCCTAAATTTTTAATTTTTGATTTTTTTTTAAATTGAGGTTCATGCAAAGCATATGAACGCATTTTAACAAAAAAACTTTGGTTTTTTTATTTCAGTTAATTAGAGCGACCTGAGCGTTGCACGACGCAAATCCGAAAAGAACAGCCGCTGCGCCGCCATTTTTAAATTTTTTAATATAAAAAAAATTTTATAATATACCTTAAATCATGAATAGTATGTTGTACTTTGTTCCGATTTAATAAATCTTTCCATCTGTTAAAAAAAAAATCGAGAAAAAGACGGCAGCGTTTACTTGACCCTCCCCCCTTAAGTAGCACTTAATTAGTATTTACTAAATTATAGTGTACTTGTTTTTTATGTAGGACCATTTTCTGCTATAGGGGGGTCCAGCTTAATAGCAAGCTGGACCCCCCATTTTTTACACGATTTTCTCCTAAACGGTTCGAGCACCAACATTCAGGACTAGGCCACTTAATTAGCACCTCAATATAGCACTAAATTTTTTACCTAGTGCGAACTTGATTTGAGCTGGTGAGGGTCCAGCTTAATAGAGGTTCATTTCTGCGCTCGCCGCAGTGACTAACTCTTAAATGCATTCTGCGCTCGCCGCAGTGACTACTGTCAAAATGCATTCTGCGCTTAGCGCTGTTTATAATGTGCCATGCAAATAAAATATACGCTCGCTCATCTATTTAAATTAGTGTCATCTTGTGCACTGTGTTCATATACAAGAATTCGTACAAATGGAGTAAATTGCTACCTATATGTGCACATGGGTGCATTTATATCTTACCGTTTAGAGTAGATACAAAATATCTGTTCTCTAATGGGTAGATATATGATTGCAACCCGTCTGTAATACAGCAGCGTGTTTATAATCCAGTATGTAAATTAATAGCAAATTGTTGCCAATTTGGCATTAAACTCACTCACTTACAAAGAACTTTGCCCATTTTTATAAAGGTTTTATGCCTCTCGCTTCTAGTAACGAGACTTAAAATGAAAGGTTATTGTTAGAGGATCAAAATATTTCTGTATAAACATAATCCTTTATTGTAAGTTAATACCGTTTAGAGATACACTCTTTGAAAAATTAGAAAAATGTACGAAATGGCTTTGTTTTATTCGATTTTTCGACGTCCTAGGCATCTCCCTGTGATTACGGATAATAAACTATTTTAATATATCAATTAAAGTACTTTATACAAATAAATTTGTTACTACTGATTCAGCTAATTGCAAGTTTTTGGATGTGAGTCAGGGATATTCAAAATAATTGATTGTATTCATTACCACCATCTATCACCACGGAGAAATGTCCTGGATGCCGAGAAATCGAATGAAAGAATGCTATATAGTATATTTTTCTAATGTTTTAGAGAGCTTATATAGTGTATATATCTCTAAACAATGTCGACTTAGAGGATTATGTCTGTAGAATATTCTGATCCTCTAACAATAATTTTTTATTTTAGCAAAGTCTCGTTGTTAGACGCGAGGGTTCTAAAATAGGACAGGGGTTCTTTGTGGCAAATCCAATTATCAATAAAGTGAAACGTGATATAAAATAATGTAAAATCTCATAAAGTGAGAGAATGTAAATGTAATGTTAATTTTATTATAAAATAACAATAAATATTTTAAAATTATAAAATTTTCCTGTACTTATCTTCCCGATAAATCATGTAATGGTGATCACCTGCGATAATGTTTAAAACTTCCAAAGAACTTTGTTCCCAATTGCAAATAACACTTAATATAATAGTAAAAAGCAACATACATTAAAATATGTTTAACGCATTACATTTGTTTTGCTTTTTTACTTAACTTTTGCATATACTTACAATAATAGATTGGGCAGTAAAAATAATCAATAACTTAATAACATAAATGTTTTGTCGTTTATAGATCTTCACAAGTCCGAATTCCATTTCAACGATGACAAAATCTTTTCTTGTTCATATCTTTTATTGTTTCTATCATATATCGACTGATATCTTTCGGGAGATCGTATCTCAAAAACTGTCACTTTACACAGGATTCGTAAATTTTTGTTTTGTTGATAAGCAACAAATAAGATAGTTTGCTTTACTGTTCAAAAGTATAGTGATTTGGAATTAAAATACAGCTCTATTGTTTAATTTGATATTATTCGTGGGAACAAACGCAAAAACGCAATTTTTATAGATACGACTTTGCACTTCAAAATTGTAATCAAATGAACAAGATACGACATATTTATTTTTAAATAACATTTATTATTGTCATTTAAAAATAAATATGTCGTATCTTGTTCATTTGATTATAATTTTGAAAGTGCAAAGTCGTATCTATCGAGTATCAAATACGAGAAAATACGAGAAAATTTTGACAACTATAATTTATTTTTGGTAATCTATTTCAAGATAGGATGTAGACACTTAGCTTCGAGGTTGCCTGACTGAGCGTTTAAGCAGAAAAACCAGAAATTGTGTAAAATCAATCTCGAATTGTGTAAGATACGACCTCCCGAAAGATATCAGTCGATATGTGAAAAATATATTTCTTGATTAAATTAATAAATTAAAATTTAAGAAATTAATAATAAAATAAAAATTAATTTTATAAACTAAAATTAAAAATATTAGATATATTAATTAAAATGTAAATAAAAATAAAAATTATAATCAATAATTTTATAAACTACTAGCTGGTTACCCGGACTTCGCCCGGGAGTCGTTTTTCTTCAAACGACTTTATATTTGTGTTTTAATATCCTTAATCGAAAAAAATTTCTTTATCAGTTCGGATACCGATTCCCAAAAAGATCGGTAACGAAAATAAACTATACACTCTATAGCACTCCTCGGAAAATTCTACCCCTATTTTATATACTTTTGGTAAAAATTCGGTCGAATAGTTTAAGAGTATATAAAGAACAGACATACATACAATTTTATATATATAGATAAATTAAAAATATTTTCGTAACATTCTTTGCAGTGTGTGTAGAGATGGGTATAGTATCGGTATTGTTAAATTGATTAGTTATTTAATTATGTGATTGTACGTTTCAGTTTCAGACTGCGTTTCAATATTGAAAGTACGGCGCGTGTAGTTGACGAAGCGAAAGAATATACTTTTAAAATTCACACGAAAAATTGTTACTATATTATATATGTATATAGGTAAACAAAGTTCAGGCTGGCCGTATTTGGCAGTTTAACTTGATGAAAATATTAATTTTATTACCAGAGAAATTACATATAAGTTTATTTGAAATTTTAATTAATATACAAACATAAAATTTTCCTACACGGTATAAATAATAAATACAATTAATTGAATAAGTTTATTAAAGAAGCATCGCATGAAGCGGACCAGGAGAAGGGGTCGGAGGGAAGACACTAGAAGGGGGGGTAATAGTAGTGGTGTAAGGTCGCCCAAAGGTCAGGTTTCGAATAGAATTAAAATATGTAAAGGATTGGGCACGTCCCTGTAAAACGCCATGTAAAAGGTATCAGATAATGACTGAATGTATAATTATAATTGTAAAGGTTTTTGGGAACGTTTTTCTGAAAAAAAACGCCTTTCCAACCGCGGGAAGGGAGAGAAATAAAAATTGAATTGAATTAAAATTGAATATTAAAGAAGCACCGCAAATTAAAATATATATTCTTTATTTGTTCTTAAAAGAAATTTCTTATGTCATTTATGATTAAAAACATATAATTGATGCACGATTATTATTAACACCGAGATTAACACAGAATCTATTGCGTCAAAAAGTTGCAACTATATACATACATATAGATACTATTCAGAATTTGTAAATTATTTTTTAATTATATAATCGAAATTAAAGGTTTTTTTAAATAACTGCAATATTAATCAGATGGCAAAGTTAATTGAAAATAGCGGATATTAATGTTGGAGATACGAAGTGGCTCTACTCGAACTAACGAATCGCGATATTACCGACGCCTATCTATTCTATTTTCATGTTCGTGGATTCAGTTCAGTTCTCTTTATGGCGTCGCACGGTCAACCACGTGTATCAATTGTAATCGTACAGTAATTCGAATAAACTCGCATTATATTAAACCAACTCTGATTATCACTCGCCAACAGGTTATGGGCCCAGAGTACGTGAAACGCGAGTATTCGATTTAAAGTCGCGAGTGAAGAACTCGGCGAAAAAGTGGTTGCGGTGTACCGCGCGTCGCGTATGCGGGAAAACCGTTAGTGTGAGAACCAGTACGCGAAAATAGAGAAATCGCGAGATAAAGACTGAGACAATAAGAGACAGTAAAAGTGGTGTGAAAATGTCGGCGATTATGAAAATCGAGCCGTTAACTGCCGAAAATTACGATACGTGGAAAATGCAGATGGAGGCTATACTGGTGAAAAACGACGTATGGGCCTACGTGAACGGGACAAAAGTGAGGCCGTCGTCTGGGACAGATGCGATGGAATGGACAAATAAGGATGCGAAAGCAAAAGCCGATATCGTGTTGTCGATGAGTACGTCGGAGTTGAACGTGATCCGTGGTCTAGAAACGTCTAGAGAAGTATGGCTAAAAATCGAATCGACATTCCAATCGAAGGGACCGGCGCGAAAAGCGATACTCTTGAAGAAAATCATTTTATCACGATTGAAAGAGGGGGACAATGTGCGAACCCACCTAACGGAATTTTTCGAGGCAGTGGCAAAATTAAAAGAGATCGGTTTGGTAGTCAACGAGGAAGTGTTAACAATCTTGTTGTTATACAGTCTGCCAGAATCGTTTGGAAATTTTCGTTGCGCTATTGAGACACGAGATGAATTGCCAGATCCCGAGATATTGCGAGTGAAAATACTCGAAGAATACGAATCGCGAAAAGCGAGCGACAATACAGAGCAGAATGTTATGTACACGAGAAGGTCAAGGTTTCGTCAGAACACGCGTGTGCCACATGATAGTCGTGAAGATTCGAGAAACAATAAAACCGAAAGCCAAGCTGGTGCGGGACAAGGAAAACCTAAATGTTTCCGTTGTGGTAAAATCGGTCATATTGCCAAAAGATGTCTGGCAAAGTATCCTGCGAATTTACAAGTGAGTGCACGACAGGTGGAAGACAATGACAATGAATCGGTGAGTTCGGAACACGCGCGCGGGGACACGGCGATGTTGAATACAGTTGAGACGGTGCTATTTAATCGCGAAAGCGTAAATGGTGTAGAATGGTGCTTGGACAGTGGATGCACTGCACACATGTGTACTGAAAAGACAAAATTCGAGAAAATCGAAAGTGTGCATAAGACATTGAATTTGGCGAACAGTGAGTCAACGAGTATAACGGGCGCGGGAAACGTGCGAATGGCCGTGAGCAATGGTAAACGGGAGACAAATGTAAACTTTGAAAAAGTATATTACGTGTCGGATTTACGTACAAACTTGTTATCAGTGTCAAAAATAACGGATCGCGGATATGAAGTACATTTTCGTGAAAAAGACGCGACCGTGACCGGTGAGCACGGAGAAATAATTTTTCGAGCAGATAGAATCGGAAATTTGTATTACGTGCGAAGGGGTAAAGACGCGATAAATGAAAACGATGCGGCGAGAAAAGGGGATAATGTGGCGATGTCCGTGAATCATACGAAGAGTGAGATCGATGAGTGGCATTACAAGTTGGGACATTTAAACGAACGAGACTTAAAAAGCATGGCGAAAAGCGGAGTAGTGCACGGATTGAAACTTAAAATCGATCAAACGATGTCGAAGTGCGAAGTGTGTATTCGCGAGAAACAAACTCGAGCTCCATTTCCGAGAAGTGAAGGCGGTCGTACAAAAAACGTATTAGAAATAGTGCATTCAGATGTGTGTGGACCAATGAGAACTGCGTCACATTCTGGCGCAAAGTACTTTGTGACATTTATCGACGATAAGTCGCGTTGGTGCGAGGTTATCTTTGTGAAAAACAAAAGCGATGTTTTGAGTGCATTTAAAAAATACAAGGCCGCGGCAGAAACTTTAACAGGGAGAAAGATAAAAGCATTGCAGTCGGACAACGGGACAGAATACTGCAACAAGGAATTCGACCAATTCTTGGAGCAAAACGGTATCGCGAGGCGATTATCGACACCGCATACCCCCCAACAAAACGGCGTGGCGGAGAGAAAGAATCGGACGCTGGTTGAAATGGCTAGGTGCATGATGCGTCAAGCGGATGTTTCTCCAGTATTTTGGGCAGAGGCGGTAAATACCGCGTGCTATGTGAGAAATCGGTGCGTGACAAAATCACTGGATGGACAGGTACCGTATAAATTATGGAAGGGAAAAATACCTACGGTAATATATTTTCAAATCTTTGGTTCGAGAGTGTTCGTGTCGGACAAAAATCCCCAAAAAGGAAAATTTGACTCGAGATCGGAGGAGGGTATTTTCGTAGGATACTCAAACGAATCAAAAGCGTATCGCGTGTGGCTACCGAAATCGCGTAAAGTAATCGTGAGTCGCGACGTGAAATTCTTGAACGAGTCAGCTTTCGATCGTGAATACCAAGAGTTTCTTGAGGACGAGAAACCCGACCAAACCGAAACTAAGGGACACGAGCAGGAAGAAGAGCTGATCGAGGACAAAGCAGAGGAGCATCACGCCGAGGGACCTCAAGTTGTCATCAAGGAAAGGCATCACACAGAAGTACCTCGAGATCGAGATGTCATTGTTAGAACGCCTAAACGAAGGGCAACGGAAGGCTCTACTCCTTTACCAACGAGGCTTCAACCACCGAAACGCGGAAGGGGAAGGCCGATGCTATTGCGTACCGGATCGGTCGGAAGGCCGAGAAAACTATATCATCAGGCCGCTAACAACAATGACGGAAACGATGGTGAGGATAGTGAGGATTCGGACGATGAGGTTCTACCTGATGAGACTCCAGACGACGATGACGCGTTTATGGAATGTAATTTAACAATAACACACGATCCTACAACGTGGCAAGAAGCGGAGCAAAGCGACGACGTCGAAGACTGGAGAACAGCCATGGAAGATGAATACCTTGCGCAGATACGCAACAACACTTGGAAAATTGTATCAAGGCCACAAAAGCGAAAAGTGATTGGTAGTAGATTTGTTTTCTGTAACAAAGATAGTGGACTAGTCACAAAGAAGAAAGTACGTCTCGTAGCAAAGGGTTGCTCACAACGTGCAGGGGAAGATTTCCATGAAACTTATTCTCCCGTGGCAAGATCGACTTCAATTCGATTATTGGCGGCACTGTCGGCAGAGTTAGGGTTGCAAATCCATCAAATGGATGTGGTAACTGCCTACCTCAATGGTGAGTTGGAAGAGGACGTGTACATGGAGGTACCTGAGCAGTTATGCGAGGTACTGACGAAAATCATCGCTGGAAAACGCGTGGGTTCAAATGCGGAAATAATTCGGAAAGAAGATGTTATAAGAACTGCAAAACGCTGGCTACATGCATTGAACGCATATCAAGATAGTGTGTGCTTGTTGAAGAAAGCGCTTTATGGATTGCGACAATCAGGGCTGCAATGGTATCGTCGTCTTGTGTCAAGACTGAAGCAAATGGGTATGCAACCAACGGACCAAGACCCATGTATGTTTACGTCACAAAGGAAAAATTGCATGATGATAATTGCAATTTATGTCGACGAAATTGTGATTGCAACCAACGACCCGAGCTGGATGAAGGAGGTGAAGCGGAATTTGGCGGAGTCATTTGAGATGAAAGACTTGGGACCAGTGAATAATTGCCTGGGAATCGAGTTTCAACAAGACGAGGCTGACTATAGTGTTATCTTAACACAGCGTCAATACACTGAAGCCATCTTGGAGCGTTTTGGCATGCAAGATTGCAAACCAGCGAGGACTCCGATTGATACAAATGTGCAACTGACAAAACCGTCACGAGCTAATGAGAAGATAATGAGACAATACCCTTTCCAACGCCTTATTGGAGCATTGATGTATCTTGCGGTATCTACGAGACCAGATATCGCGTACGCGGTTAATTTCCTGAGTCAATTCAATACGAATTATTCAACGGAGCACTGGCTGGCAGCCAAAAGAACCCTCAGATACCTGAGGGGCACCGAGAGTCATGGTCTGATGTACCAAAAATCAGATATACCATTGTACGGAGTAGTTGACGCAGACTGGGGTGCCAATGCAGTTGACAGGCGATCATATTCGGGATACGCATTTATCCTAGCAGGAGCAGCAATATGTTGGGAAGCTCGAAAGCAACGAACTGTGGCGCTATCGAGTGTAGAGGCCGAGTATATGGCCATGTCGGAGGCTACCAAAGAAGCAATTTATCTTCAAGGTCTATTACGCGACACAACAGGACCATGCGACGGGACCATACTGTTCAACGACAACCAGGGAGCACAGCGTTTGGTATACAGCACTGGTGTGCATCATTCGAGAACCAAACATATCGACTTGCGACACCATTTCATTCGAGATCATTGTGCATCGGGCGCGATTGAGCTTCAGTATATGTCTACCAATGATATGCCGGCAGACATATTAACCAAGGGATTAACCGGACATAAACACATTCAGTGCCAGGATGGCTTGGGGATGATTGAGTTGCGCGAGTAACCTAGCTCGAGCCTACGACTTCGAGGGGAGGTGTTGGAGATACGAAGTGGCTCTACTCGAACTAACGAATCGCGATATTACCGACGCCTATCTATTCTATTTTCATGTTCGTGGATTCAGTTCAGTTCTCTTTATGGCGTCGTACGGTCAACCACGTGTATCAATTGTAATCGTACAGTAATTCGAATAAACTCGCATTATATCAAACCAACTCTGATTATCACTCGCCAACAATTAAAAATAAAAATGATAGAATTTTTACATTCGTATCTTACACAATTCGAGATCAATTTTATCAATGATACTTTTGACATCCGGCCGCTATATGGCTCCCACATTTAGAATTTATCAATAAGAATTTAACATCAGATTAATATTTAGCAACTTGAAAAACTCTTAAGTTTGAATAACAAAAAAAATTTCATAGTTTCGAATCTTAAATAATGGTCTATGTAAGTCGCAACTTTGATGCAATAGACTCTGTGTTAATTATCAATATCTTTTTTTGACGTAGAACTACGTCTTTCTCGGGGGGTATGGGGAAATTTGGGGGGCACAACTGCAACGTTTTCTTGCAACGTTTTCATGCAACGTTTTCTTTTTTTTAACTACAATTGACATAACAAATTTCTTTTAAGAGCTGAAAGTCCTAACAAAATTTTGATTACAGTAATATAACTTCTCTCTAACACGTCATGTGGAGTTCTCGGCTTAGAGATCAGTGCGCTCTGATTTTATAACTATTAACAACAATTCGTTATCATTATATTGTCGTTGCGCAACTTTTTTATCATATATTATATCTGCACAACGATAATATAACGATGATAACGAAACTGTATATAGTTATATAAGAGTATATAGGTATATAAGTATATAGGTATATAGGTATATAGGTATATAAGAGTATTATATAAGAGTAAAGAAAATAGCGACGCGACTTATCGACTATTAGCGACTTCGTCCGAAAATGACCCGCTTTATCTTAAGAACGTAGTTACTGCATTGGCCGCTACACGGTATGGCGCTGAAACCAGTGAGAAATGCTGGTCTCGTCTCAACCCGGACCTTTGGCTATCTGTCTATTAATCTGTGGTAGTTTGACCGTTTTCGGAAGATTCTCTCTCTCGACTGACTCTCCCTTCTCCTCTCTACTCGAGGCTTGCTTCTTCTTCCGGTTTCTCAGCGCTGCCAACCGCGGAAAATTCCCGGTTCCCACAATATTTATTCAAACAACTTAACAACGAATCATGGTGGAAGAACACAGGTGTGCTCATTCTCGTGACGAATTTCGTACGGTTCTGCGCAGATGCCAGATGCAGCCATTTTTAAGTGGCAGTTTCAAAGCATTAAAGGTTGTACCAAGTGACATTGTGACATATCATCATGAGTACGTGTTCGAGAATTAAATAAGAAATTAAAAAGTGACGCATATAAAAGAAAAAAAACAAAAAAAATGAGGAAAATTACTAACATTAAAAAATAAGTACGCATTACATGTATATGTTTTTATATTACTGTGTAATTATATCATATACGTATGTATGCAATATTAATAATATATTTTTCCTAATTTATTCTTCAACAATTGTCCTTCTTATATATAAATTAACACAAAAATAAATAAATAAAAGTCAAAAATAAATAAGTAAAGCTGCGGCGGTCCACTTGACGCTACAAATACTTTGGAGCGTTCTTCTTCTCCTTATTTCTTCATTGAAAGAAAAGAGAAGAGGAATGCTTCGAAGCATTTGTAGCGTCAAGTGGACCGCAGCCTATAAGAGCCTCCGCACAAGACTCTCGTATAATAGCGTAGCGTAACTTAACGTGGATCAACGCACAAGAAACGTATCGGTTAGAGCCTCCGCACAAAACTTTCGTATGGTAACGTAACTAGATCAATGCACAAGAAACGTATTGACGTATAACACCGTAATCGATACGTTTCTTGTGCGTTGACCCACGTTTCGTTACATTATACGTTACCATACGAAAGTCTTGTGCGGAGGCTCACACTAATGACATAACGCCAAATTCAAACTGTACCGCGGCAAGATGGAGGTATCTGGCATCAATTTCTCATTGGCTGTTAGAAATATATGCGCATGAGCACACCTGTGTTCTTCCACCATGACAACGAATGTGTTCGCAATATAATGGTATTATACAAATTCATTTTTTTAAAGTTAATGATCAATTTTGTTAACTCAATAAAATAATTTTATTGAATTAAGAACATTAACGTTTTTAAAAATAGTATATTTATTCAAAGAAATATATAGTTAATGTTATATTATGTATAATTGATAGTATAAAATATTTAGTTAAAAAGAACAAATCAATATAGTCCACAAACAAAATAGTTAAAAAAAACAAAACAAAAAAAAATATTTTGTAAAAATATTTTGTTAAGCCAATCAAATCATCCGCTTGGCAACATACAATCATCCGGTTTTGTTAAATCAACAAAATTTTTTTGAAAAAAATAATTATTTTTCTCAGTGCATATATCAAAGAAAATTATCCTAAGCTAGTGCCGGATCAACGTCAAGCATTTAACAAAATACTAGATAGCGTCGAGCGCAAAATGAGGGAAAGATATTTTTCATAGACGCACCTGGAGGTACAGGAAAGACATTTCTCACTAACCTTATATTAGCTAAAGCAGAGAGAAGGATGAGAGGCGCAATGACGGCGATTTCCTTGGGACGCTTTTGCTAGGCCGTACAGTAGCGCCACACATCCACTTTCAGGAATTGGAACTACAAGTCACATCCACTTTTCGATACTGTCGATGAAGTTGGTTCATGTCCGTGCTACGTATACATCCACTTTTCGATATTGTCGGTATTTGGTGGTTCGTGTCCGTGCTACATCCATATGCTGCGGCACGCGCCGGCTATGCGACGTTGCCACGATGCTGCACGATGCCACGCATTTCGGGTATCGCGTCTCCGTGCCTCGCCAGCCGGCCGGCCAGCCGGGGCCCGGGGCAGCCTCGCAGACTGCCAAGTCTCGAGTTGTCAAATCGACGATGCGCTACGTTACATTTATAAATATTTATTTAATTATATTTACAATTTATTTATATATATATATATATATTATATATATATATATATATATAAATGTATATATATATTTATATATAAATATAAAAATTGCAAATATAATTAAATAAATATTAATAAACATAAAAATTAAAATTTGTAAGGATAATGTATAAATAGCAAACCCTGTTTTTGCCCTGGTTTTGCTCTTTTATCTGAAAAAAGTCCTACATTAGAAAAACATTAACTTTAGCATAATATAGCATGATATTTAAATTTAATATTTAAATGCATAATAATAATTAAATAACTATTAGCTATCGAGAAAAAATTGTAATTTATAGTATTCTTTTTACTCTTATTAAGTTTATAATTTTAGCTATGCATGTTTAAATGGCCAAATCACGAGTGCTAAAAGAGAGATATTGGATTAAAATAGAAACAATTTATTAAACAAACAATACACACGGTTAACGTTTCGACTGTACTTATAGTCTTCTTCGGAACGGATTGATGTATGAAAAAAGAAAATAAATATCAAAAAACATGATAACGTGTTTAAGTTAGCATACTAAAACATTAAACAATTTCTTAATAACATAAATAAAATAAACAATCTAATTGAATCACAAGTATAAAAACGCCGAAATAATCGAATAAAACCATAACAATATACCTAAATTTATTTATATTAAGGGGTTACATGGGTCTTGAAGGCAAAAAAAAAGCTTATTTTCTCGAATTTTTTTTAAAGATACGACATGAATTACACAATTTAATTTTTTTTTATATAAAAGTACAACATGTAAACAATATTTCCTCAAAATTTCAAAGAAAAATATTTAAAATTCAGCCGTTGGCAATTGCTTCCAGTAGACCATCCCCACGGTAGTCAGCATAACTTTTTTAAATTTTATCTGAAATGAAGAACCTAAGTTTTTCTTATAGTAGGTAAGTATAGCTTGTCTTTGAACAAAGGATTTTTAAAAAAATTGAAAATTGAATTTTTGGTAGCGTTTCTTGCAAAAGATGTCATTTTTGGCATAAAATTAGGCCATGTATTGGCTTGTAAAATGAGTTGTAATCGAAGATAAAATAAATCCTTTGTTCAAGGACATGCTATACTCACCTACTATAAGAAAAACTTAGGTTCTTCATTTCAGATAAAAATTAAAAAAGTTATGCTGACTACCGTGGAGATGGTCTACCAAATGCCAACGGCTGAATTTTTAATATTTTTCTTTGAAATTTTGAGGAAATATTGTTTACATGTTGTATTTTTATATAAAAAAAATAAATTGTGTAATTCATGTCGTATCTTTAAAAAAAATTCGAGAAAATAAGCTTCTTTTTTGCCTTCAAGACCCATGTAACCCCTTAAGAACTAAAGAAGGTAATCTCTTCCATCAGGAAAGAAATGTAAAAAATTGTTAAGGATCGAGATATTCTGGTTTGAAAAGTCATAAAGAAAGATATTAATCAGGAATTTTTGGCAGGGAAACGAAAAGAGCGAATAACGCTAAACTGTACATGTTTATTTAGCCTTATTTTGAAAATATATTTTTAGTTTTAAGTAATAAAACTGCACTTCTTTTCCATGCTATATCCTGTCATTAGAAGGTGTAAATGACAGACGATGTAAATGAATCTAGCTGTTCTAGGTATCTGAAACGCAAAAACCAAAAATTTTTTATTCAGGAGAAGTGTGGCTATCGTCTGAACTAGAACTAAACTAATATTTCCATTCTGGCGACCTTTTATTAAAAATATTATAACTTTTTTCAAAATTTTGGAAGTATTTTATTAAAAGAAGAAAAAAGCTAATAAACGTATTATATAATGTTTATTCTATTTCAGAGTTCAGACGATAGTCACTTCTTCTAAATAAATAAGAAAATTTTTGGTTTTTGCGTTTCTGATACCTATATAGAACAGTTAGAATCATTTACATCGTTTGTCATTTATACCTTATTCTAGTGATCAGGATATAACATAGAAAAAATAGCATTTTTGTTACTTAAAAAATAAAAATATATTCTCAAAATAAAGTTAAAAAAACATGAAAAGTTTAATGTTATTCGCTTTCTTCGTTTTCCTACAAAAAAATTCATGAAAAATAAAATAAAATATATAGGCTCTTTTGAATAAATCAAATAAAGGGAAGTGATAGAGGCAATCGAAGCCACGCGCGGTAATTAATGCGCAATCAAATTATAGTCAATAATAAAATATATTAGTTAATACCAAATCGGACGTTTCGACACTTTTTTGTGTCATCTTCAGCGTATAAATGAAAATAATACATAAAATTTCGACGATAAAATACAGTCAATTGCGATAAAATGATTCAGTCAGTAGAATGGCGCAGTCAAATGAATAAATTAAAAGTCATACGGTTGTTTGGTAGTCCATCAAGATAGGCCAATGTGCATATGCTCCGAATCGTTCGAATCTTCGACGTTTAACTCCCTACAATCTCTTACGTAATTGTAATTTTAATACTGACACATTGCGTTTTCTTAACATATTGCGACTCCGGTTTTCACGGTTTAGAAAGGACAATCGAATCTTTCCTTCTGGTCTATCAACCTGGGAGTTAAACGTCGAAGATTCGAACGATTCGGAGCATGTACATACATATTGGCATATCTTGATGGACTACCGAACAACCGTATGACTTTTAATTTATTCATTTGACTGCGCCATTCTACCGACTGACTCATTTTATCGCGGTTGACTGTATATTATCGTCGAAATTTTATGTATTATTTTCATTTATACGCTGAAGATGACACAAAAAAGTGTCGAAACGTCCGATTTTATATTAACTAATATATTTTATCATGAAAAATTCCTATTTTCACGACTTTTCAAATCAGAATACTCCCTTAATTTATTATTTATTATTAATATATTGTTGGTAATTACATATAGTAATACATGTAATTACATATAATTACAAAATAGTTTCAATATTCAAATTATTGTAATAATAAAGAAAACAATTATTTACAAAATATTTACATTTTCTTCTGTGTCTGTATCGTATATATGTATTATTGCAGACAAGTTTCTCTGCACGTTTACATTTCTTTTGCACATTTTTTACAAGCTTATCTTTCACAAGTGTGATATGTAGTTACAAATACAGACAAGATTTTTACACGCTTATCTGTTATAAGCGTAATGTCAAATTCAAGATTTTCATAATCAAACGTTCAACATTTTCGACATTTTTCTACAAACGAGGGACCAATAATATCATCCGCAGCATGTAGCCTCATAGGCCAGTCAATTTACGGTTTTAATCGAATTTGAATTCGGAAGTTTAATTTATGTGCCATTCGATATAGTAAATGGCACTGATATAAACACATATCAATTTTGTACTTCGTAAAAAAAATAAAAATTTTAAAAAATTACCCCTTTTTGACCTTTTACTCGTAACGCTGAAGAATTTGCACGTTGCTTCATCATCAACATTTGATTTCGCTCACTCATAAAGCTTCTTCTATGAGGGAAGCTTGTATTTTATTTGATGCATAATTATTAATATTTATTAATTTGGCTTCCTTATAGAGGAAGGATAGAACTCCGATTAATACTTTCCGAGATATGGCCGATCAAAGTTACAATATCGTACAAAAAAGAAATTGTCACATAGCTGTCATAATTCGAATTTATCGATAAAAAAATGTTTGAACCCAGAAATAGCTTTCCTATTTTATCTAATTAAGCCTTGAATTTTTGGAGATTTTTTATTTAATGCTAAAGTTTTGATATTGAATTTTACAACTAACCAGAGCAACTGGCGAAATTGCCGAGACATCACTTTCCGATCGCGCGACTTCGGGCGCCACTCATGCCTAAGCTACTAATTTTACAAGAGAAATGCCCTCCTCCCGGATCTTTTTATAGATAAAGGAGGGGGTGTAAAAGTGGCCGTTTTGTGCCCCGATGGGGAACCTGTAAAACATTTTTTTCCACCTTATATTTAAGGTTGAAATAAGAAGGAAATAATGGTCATTTACCCAGAAAACCACGGAAAATATTTTAAAATATATAATAAATGTGTTTAAAACGTCTGTTAAAGTAATTGTGTTTGGGCGTTTTAATAAAAGGTGAAACGTTTTAAAACAAGCACTACATATCCATTTAATGAATTTTGCATCATGAATTGTATATACAATAATATTTTTATTACATTTTTAATATATGTATATTTTTAAACTTTCTGTATATACACATATATGCAGTCACATAACATTCATCTTATTTTTGTTCTATTTTTTTACTAACTACGTACTACGTTAACCATTTATGAAAAATATTCAGATATATTTGAAAGATTACGAGATTATATAGTGTTCAGAATCTGATTCAGATGAACCATCATCATAATCATCTTCAAAATAATTATTTAAAGGTGCATGTGTACATACTTGTGCGTGGAATAGTAAGAATTGGTGTTTAAAATGGGCATTTTGAAAAAGATATATAATAAATAATATATAAATGTATTTACATATGATAAGCGTATATGAGCAATTGTGTTATAGGTACGGCATTTATATACAATTTCATGATGCAAAATTCATTAAATGGAAATGTAGACGTTTTAAACACATTTATTATAGATTTTAAAATATTTTCCGTGGTTTCCTGGGTAAATGACCATTATTTCCTTCTTATTTCAACCTTAAATAAGATGAAAAAAAATGTTTAACAGGTCCCCCATCGGGGCACAAAACGGGCACTTTTACACCCCCTTCTTTAATTCTCTACAAAATTGTCTGTGTGCAATTTTGCTGTATTTCGAACAAGTTTCGCAGCGTTTCGAGTAAAAGGTCGAAAAGGGCCAACTTTTTATAATTTTTTTTTTTACAAAGTACAAAATTGATATGTTTATATCAGTGCCATTTACTATATCGAATGGCACATAAATTAAACTTCCGAATTCAAATTCAATTAAAACCGTAAATTGACTGGCCTATGAGGCTACAATATGATATTGTTGGTCCCTCGTTTGTAGAAAAATATCGAAAATGTTGAACGTTTGATTATGAAAATCTTGCATTTGACATTACGCTTATAACAGATAAGCGTGTAAAAATCTTGTCTGTATTTGTAACTATACATATCACACTTGTGAAAGATAAGCTTGTAAAAAATGTGCAAAAGAAATGTAAACGTGCAGAGAAACTTGTCTGCAATAATACATATATACGATACAGGCACAGAAGAAAATGTAAATATTTTGTAAATAGCTGTTTTCTTTATTATTACAATAATTTGAATATTGAAACTATTTTGTACTATATGCTTTCTAATTACTTATATGTAATTACCAATAATATATTAATAATAAATAATAAATTAAGGGAGTATTCTTATTTGAAAAGTCGTGAAAATAGGTATTTTTTATAAATTTTTTGTAGGAAAACGAAGAAAGTGAATAACCTTAAACTTTTCATGTTTTTTTAACTTTATTTTGAGAATATATTTTTATTTTTTATGTAACAAAAATGCTCTTTTTTCTATGTTATATCATGGTCACTAGTATAAGGTATAAATGACAAATGATGTAAATGATTCCAACTGTTCTATAGATATCAGAAACGCAAAAACCAAAAATTTTCTTATTCAGAAAAAGTGTGACTATCGTCTGAAGTAGAATAAACATTATACGTTTATTAGTTTTTTTTCTTTTAATAAAATACTTCCAAAATTTTGAAAAAAATTATAATATTTTTAATAAAAAGGCCGCCAGAATGGAAATATTAGTTTAGTTCTAGTTCAGACGATAGCCGCACTTCTCCTGAATAAAAAAATTTTTGGTTTTTGCGTTTCAGATACCTATAAAACAGCTAGATTCATTTACACCGTCTGTCATTTACACCTTCTAATAACAGGATATAACATGGAAAAAAAGAGCATTTTTATTACTTGAAACTAAAAACATATTTTCAAAATAAAATATTGTTTTTTATTTTTTAAAATTATGATATTGTTCGAGCTATGCAGGGATAGGTAACGACCGAGAAAACGAGACGGATGTAAAGCCGAATGTATCTCTTGTGTTTATTGGAAGAATACGTTTAACATAAAATGAATGAACGAAACGATTCGATACAAAGTAATTTGTCTCCGCGTTCGCGATGATCGAGAGTAGAGAGATAACCAAACAGAACGGACAGACTATTGAGAAGAACATGGATCACAATAAATGGTAGATAGTAAACCCGACGACGCAGTCGGTAACGCTTGATGGCGCCCCGATATATCGATAGGGACATCGACTTTGAGTACGAGAATTTGCGATATCCCTAACACCCTCTCTCAAATTTGAGTGCGTGAGGCTGCGATGCCTTTCATCCCAAGTCCATCGGTACAGAACGAATGTTTGCTGCTCGGTAGTGCCTTGGTAAGAACGTCGGCGATCATGTCCTCCGTGGGTGTATAGACGAGGTTGATCCGGTGATCCGTCAGGGCCTGTCTAATAAAATGACATCTAATGTCAATGTGTTTTGACCTGGAATGGAAGACCGGGTTGACAGCCAGCTTCGCAGTGCCTTGGTTGTCGTTATGAAGTGTTACCTTCTCGAGTGATGGTAACCCAATCTCTGAAAGAAGTTTAGATAAATAAATGGCTTCCCTTGCAGCATCGCTAAGGGCGGTATACTCCGCTTCAGTGGATGAGAGAGCCACGGTTCTTTGCTTTCGCGACTCCCACGATATAGCAGCGTTGGCTAGTAGGAACACAGATCCAGTGTACGACCTGCGATCCAGGCCGCAGTTGCCCCAATCAGCATCCGTATATCCGATAAGAGCCTTTCCACATTTCGTGTAGTACAATCCGTGGTTGATGGTGCCTTTGAGGTATCTGAGTACCCTCTTGGCAGATGTCCAGTGGACTCGTTTAAAAGAGGTGCACCATTGGCTTAGTGCGCTTACTGCGTGAGCAATATCAGGGCGAGTTCCCTGTGCCAGGTACATCAGCGAACCTAGGAGTTCGCGATAGGGTAGTTTTGATTCGTCTACGTCCGTGTCTTCGACAGCACCATGCAGCTTGACACTAGCATCCAGAGGTGTCTTCACTGGCTTACAATCGGTCATGCCAAATTTGTCTAGAACGTCACGGATGTATCCAGCTTGAGATAGATGTATCCCGTCCTTGATCCGAGATATTTCAATCCCGAGACAATATTTTGGGTATCCAAGATCCTTGATTACGAAGACCTTCGCCAGTTCTTCTTTCAAGTGAATGATGCGGGTTTCATCGCGAGAAGCTATGATAATATCGTCTACGTAGACCAATACCAGCGTTCGTTTCTCCTTGTCGTAGTACACGCACGGGTCGGCATGGGTTGGAGTCAGTCCAAGTTTCTTGAGAGCTTCGTCCAGTCGTTCGTACCATCGACGGCCTGCCTGACGAAGGCCGTATATTGCCTTCTCGAGCTTGCATACCTTGTTACCCTTCTTGAGCGCATACAACATCTTTTTAGCCTTCTCGATCAGAACAGCGTTAGATTCGGTCGCAATGATCCTCTCAAGCATCTCCTGTAGCATCTCCGGCATCTCCATGTATACTAACATGTCCATTATGCCATTTAGATAGGCAGTAGTGATGTCAATTTGTGAGATCCGCATGCCTTGCTCTACGGACGCAGCCATGAGCGCCCTCAACGAACTGAGTCTTGCAACCGGGGCGAATGTATCGTGGAAATCTACGCCAGGACGTTGTGAGAATCCCCTTGCAACTACGCGGGCCTTCCTTCGTTCCAGCTCTCCGTTCGCCTTGTATTTGTTCCTCAGCACGGTTCGGCAGCCTATCACCTTTTCGCCATTGGGTCTGTCAACGAGTGTCCAGGTGTCGTTGCTTACGAGAGACTTAATCTCGGCATACACAGCGTCTCGCCATTCATTACCGTCTGGACCTGAAACAGCCTGAGAAAGAGATATTTCAGAAGCGGCCATGGCCAACTGCGCGTCGAACCACTCCAGATCTTCGGCCATATTCTCTTCTTCGGGATTTTCCTCAACGGTCGCGGGCCGACTCTGTTGCAAAACCGGTCCTTTCATGTGGTACTGCTTAGCTGGTCGACCAGGTTTCCCGGTACGAATCTTCCGTGGACGTCCAGGACCTCGTACAAGCGGTTGATCTTCGTTGAAGTGGTCATCTTCATTTGCAGATGGTAGCGGATCGTCATCCTCGTCTTCATCTTCAGCCGTGATATCAGCATCTGCTGGATCTTCGGGTGCTCGACGATGGATCATTTCATCATTGTTTGCGATATCTATCCCTAGGTTTTGAAGTGAGTCATCATCTTCATCGAGAAGCTTCGTCCGACCATTTGTCGTTTCATTACTTATGAAGTCTTCGTAAGTGTTATTCGTGTCGAATCCATCCAGGAATTTCACATCCCTTGCGACAATGACTTTTCGGTCCTTCGGGATCCAGATGCGGTAACCCTTGGAAGTGTCAGCATAACCGACGAAAATGCCTTCGACGGTTCTGGGCTCGAATTTTCCCTTATTCGGATTCTTATTTAGAACGTGTACCTTACATCCGAATGATCTAAGATGACTTATGTCGGGCTTCTCGCCTTTCCATTGTTCGTAAGGAGTACATCCATCCAAACTCTTAGTGATGCAACGATTCCGTATGTAATTCGCAGTGTTGATAGCTTCTGCCCAAAATTGTGTCGGGAGTCCGGATTGTGCCAGCAGGCAACGAGCGGTTTCAATCAGCGTTCTGTTTTTCCGCTCGGCTACCCCGTTTTGCTCAGGAGTATGCGGAATGGTTAGGCGTCGTTGAATTCCGGAATCCTTCAATATACGATCCATGGCGGAGTTGCAAAACTCCTTTCCGTTGTCCGAATGAAAAGCCTTCACCTTGAGACCTGTCTGATTTTCGACGAAGTTCTTGAATTCGATGAATTTGCTTGTTGCTTCATCCTTACTCTTCAGAAAGTAGACTTGACACCATCTTGTATGATCGTCGATGAGCGTCATGAAGTAGCGCGCGCCTCCCGTTGAATTTACTCGCATTGGTCCGCAGAGATCAGAATAAATGATGTCGAGGCGGTGCTGTGATCTGTTAGCTCGAGATGAGAATGGAAAACTTGTTAGTTTCTGTGTGATGCATATTTCGCAGTTCGAAACTTTGGAGTTATCCTTCAGCTTGAATCCGGATGCTGCTTGAGTTTTCGACATTAGTAGTAAGTCTCTTAAGTTAAGATGGCCGAGGCGTTGATGCCAGATTTCGGTATCAGAGTATTTCTTCTGCGAGACTGTATTAGCTTGTTCGCCGGATCCTTTCAGAATATATAAGTCACCTTGACGTTCAGCGGTGAGCTTAATATTTCCTTTGATGTCCTTTACGGATGCTTGGTTTGAGCCGAATACGACTTGATAGCCTTTGTCCACAATCTTGGCTACAGATAATAGGTTGGTTCTCAGATCTGGAACATGCAGGGTATTTTCCAGTCGAATCCTTTTAGTTTTATTATTAACTCTCGTGAGAAGTTCTACGTTCCCTTTTGCATCCACCGTACTTGTTGCGTTGTTGGCTAACCTGATGTCGCTTTGTGTGGACATCGAGTTTGTCAGCATTCGAGCGTCTTTGCATAGATGAGACGTGCACCCGCTGTCGAGACACCATTGACTTGCGCCTACGCCCTTGGCGGGCTCGGATGACGAATACTGAGCGACTTCCGCGAAGAAACTTTCCGCTTCCGTATTGTTTGCTTTTTCGGCTTCTTGCGTCTTCCTTTTACGGCAGTCAGCATATTTGTGGCCGGTAATCTTACAGAAAGAGCATTTGTATTTAGGACGAAAAGGTGCTTTCGCGTTCTTATCGTTATGTGACGTCGATGCGTTATTCTTGCCGGATTTCGAATTCGGGTTGCGCCTGCCGTGAGCGAGCATCGCGCCTGATTCGTTGACGGTGACTTGATTTCGCGCTTCGTATTCCTCTACGATTTTTATTTTTAATTGCTCAGCGTTTGGCAGCGCGTCGCGAGATTCTATCGCGCATCTAAAGTTCTCGAAACTGCTAGGTAGGCTATAGAGAAGCATGATCGAGAGAAGATCTCCGTTGATCTGAACATCCATGGATTCTAGCTTATCGACGGCATCGAAAAATTGAGCGATGTGTGTCTTAACGTCCCCGCCTTCCGACATTTTTGTTTGAATAAGGCGTTTGAGTAACGTTGCTTTGCGCGCGGGACCTTTCGAGTCGTATATGGATTTTAATTTATCCCACACATCTTTGGACGTTTTACAACCACGTACCTGCTTCAACTCAGAGGGATTTATAGCTAGGATTAAGTCAGATTTTGCCTTGCGATCCTCGTTCTCCCACGCTGCGATGGCTGCTCGAGTTGCTGCGTCGTCGGCATCGCCACGAGATTTCGGGCATGGCCTCTCGCCACTCACGTAGCCCCAGTTATCGTTCTTAACGAGTAATGCTTCCACTTGTATCACCCAAGTATCATAATTGTCCTTGGTTAGCGTTTCTAATCGCGTAGAGTTAATTGTATTTGTCTGTGCCATCGTCGATTTATTCGCGGAACGCACTTTAACGACGATGATTTACTTATGACGCGTCACGGTCGATATATCGCGTTCACGACGTATCACGCCCGGAAAGAACAAAGAAACTCTCGCGTGGATTCAGCGAATTTAGATATGAAAAAGTATTTCTTCACTTTGTCGTTGCGGCTCTGGGCCCATAACCTGTTCGAGCTATGCAGGGATAGGTAACGACCGAGAAAACGAGACGGATGTAAAGCCGAATGTATCTCTTGTGTTTATTGGAAGAATACGTTTAACATAAAATGAATGAACGAAACGATTCGATACAAAGTAATTTGTCTCCGCGTTCGCGATGATCGAGAGTAGAGAGATAACCAAACAGAACGGACAGACTATTGAGAAGAACATGGATCACAATAAATGGTAGATAGTAAACCCGACGACGCAGTCGGTAACGCTTGATGGCGCCCCGATATATCGATAGGGACATCGACTTTGAGTACGAGAATTTGCGATATCCCTAACAGATATGCTCTTTGTACCATATTTTTTTGTAGACTTTTGAGACGCTATTTTATAACAAGCAATTTTTTCAAATTAATAAAGTGGGTAGAAGGTACTTTAAAAAACAAAATATTTTTTTGGTATATTTGTAATATTTGTAGGATTTAATTCCAAGATTCTAAATAAAAATATTGCGATGGTACCAAAAAACTGATAATTTAAAAAAAAATTTGTTTTTTAAAGTACCTTCTACCTATTTTATTAGTTCGAAAAAATTGCTTGTTATAGAATACCGTCTCAAAAGTCTGCAAAAAAATATGGTACAAAAAGCATATCATATTTTTAAAAAATAAACAAGAATACTTTATTTTTTTAAAGTACAGCCTACCCATTTTATTGCTTCCAAAAAATTATGTCTGATAGGAAACTACTCCAAGATTCTACAAAAAATTTTTCGTAATTGTGTCAGAAAGATGTCGGGATTAAAAAAGAGCAAGAACATTTATTTATTTTTTTTATCATTGTTTTTGTCATCAGAAACTTTTCTCGAATTTTCCACAAATGTGTCTTAATGATATTTACAGCATATTAAAATTTCATCAAAATGTCAAAATCGATTAAGCCGATCAAAAGATATAAATTATTTTTGAAATTTTTATTTTTATTTTTTACACCAAAACGGTTCAATATTAAGGGCTAATATTTGACTAAATTGTAAGTGACACTGATAGCAATCAAAGGAATAAAATAAGCATGATCCGTGTGGGGACACATATTCTTCTTATCCGGCTACAGTCTTTAGATATGTTGTCATGGTTTTATTCGATTATTCCGGCGTTTTTATATTCGTGATTCAATTAGATTATTTATTTTATTCATATTATTAAGAGATTGTTTCATGTTTTAGTATGCTAACTTAAACACGTTAACATGTTTTTTGATATTTATTTTCTTCTTCCATAGCAATCCGTTCCGAGGAAGACTATAAGTACAGTCGAAACGTTAACCGTGTGTATTGTTTGTTTAATAAATTGTTTCTATTTTAATTCAATATCTCTCTTTTGGCTCTCGTGATTTGGCCGTTTAAACATGCATAGCTAAAATTTTAAACTTAATAAGAATACTATAAACTAAAATTCTTTTCTCAATAGCTAATATTTATTTAATTATTATTATGCATTTAAATATTAAATTTAAATATGCTATACTATGCTAAAGTTAATGTTTTTCTAATGTAAGACTATTTTCAGATAAAAGAGCAAAACCAGGGCAAAAACAGGGTTTGCTATTTATACATTATCCTTACAAATTTTAATTTTTATGTTTATTAATATTTATTTAATTATATTTGCAATTTTTATATTTATATATAAATATATATATACATATATATATATATATATATATATATATATATATATATATATATAAATTGTAAATATAATTAAATAAATATTTATAAATGTAACGTAGCGCATCGTCGATTTGACAACTCGAGACTTGGCAGTCTGCGAGGCTGGCCCGGCTGGCCAGCTGGCTGGCGAGGCACGGAGACGCGATACCCGAAATGCGTGGCATCGTGCAGCATCGTGCAGCATCGTGGCAACGTCGCATAGCCGGCGCGTGCCGCAGCATATGGATGTAGCACGGACACGAACCACCAAATACCGACAATATCGAAAAGTGGATGTATACGTAGCACGGACATGAACCAACTTCATCGACAGTATCGAAAAGTGGATGTGACTTGTAGTTCCAATTCCTGAAAGTGGATGTGTGGCGCTACTGTACGGCCTAGCAAAAGCGTCCCAAGGAAATCGCCGTCATTGCGCCTCTCATCCTTCTCTCTGGCTAAAGTTAGATCTTCTGGTAAAATGGCTTTAGCTGTTGCTTCATCATGTATAGCAGCAACGTTACTAAGTGGTGGAAAAACGGTACATTCCACTTTTACATTACTCCTAAATGTATCTGTACAGCAAGAAACTGTTTGCTCAATACGTAAAAATGGACCACTAGGTAAAGTACTACAAGAGATTTCCTTACTTATATGGGATGAATGCGCAATAATGAGCCATAGGGCACATATAGAAACAATCAATCGAACACTCCAAGATTTGAGACATAGTAAAAAATTAATGGGTGGCGTAACTTTAGTTTTTGCAGGCGATTTTCGACAGACATTACCTGTAATTGTAAGGGGAACCCGCGCTGATATAGTTAAAGCATGTTTTAAATCCTCGGCAATGTGGAGTACCATACAAACATTTGAATTGCGAACCAATATGAGAGCCAGTTTAGAAGGAGGAGAAAATAATTTTACGACAAAGTTACTGCACCTTGGCGATGAAAATATTCCTAATGATAATAGTTTAATAGAAATTGACTAAAAACTGGGACAAGTGGGTAAGTACAAATGATTTAATTACGAAGATTTATCCAAATGTGGAATGTTTATTGCAGAAAAATTATAAATGGTTGTGTGAAAGAGCCATTGTATCTCCAAGAAACGAATCTGTGAATGACATTAATGATATCATTTCGAAAAAAATTAAAGGGAATAATAAAGAGTACAAATCAATCGATACTGTGGTTAATCAAGAGACACGGTAGTGTCTCGCGCCAAGTACACGCGGAGCGAGACCGCACCGTGACTCTTTTACGCGACGCGACGGGTTGCGAGTACCCGAGATGTTGAGATCTCGATAACGAGTGAACGGATCAAGTTCTAAGTAGACTTGATCGATAGTTGGGGTAAAAATAAGGGGGGTATCTCCTAAGTATATAATTTTCCGCTACGTGCCCTACGAGCGGAGATATTGCGACGCAAAGTCCAAATGTGAAAATTTTTTATTAAGATACGTCGTCTACGTCGACCGCTCTCATGCCATGCCATATATATATTTATATATCACGTGATCAGAGAAAATGTCCCTTTCACTTTTTCGACACTGGCGGCGCAGGTATCGCCAGTTTCGATATCGCGCGCGTATTTCGAACGATCTAGTAGGTAAATTATTAAAGGTCGATAGACTTATCGGTCAGAAGGAAGATTTCTATTTAGCTAAATTAAGTATATATATAATATATATTGATTCTTATGAATCAAGCTTGAATTCGATGTTTAGGTATCCCAGGTTGCCGATGACGAGGTACAGATAGTGCGTTTCATAGTCTTCGGTGTCCAGGTGTAATAATACGTTGAATTCGATGTCTACGTGTTCCAGGTTGCCGATGACGAGGTCCACATAGTGCGCTCCGTAGTTTTCGGTGTCTACGTGTATTAATACCTTGAATTCGATGTCCACGTGTCCCAGGTTGCCGATGACGGGATCCAGATAGTGCGCTTCATAGTTTTCGGTGTCCAGGTGTAATAATACGTTGAATTCGATGTCTACGTGTTCCAGGTTGCCGATGACGAGGTCCACATAGTGCGCTCCGTAGTTTTCGGTGTCTACGTGTATTAATACCTTGAATTCGATGTCCACGTGTCCCAGGTTGCCGATGACGGAATCCACATAGTGCGCTCCGTAGTTTTCGGTGTCTACGTGTATTAATACCTTGAAATTGATGTCTAGGTGTCCCAGGTTGCTGATGACGAGGTCCAGATAACGCGCTCCGTAGTTTTTGGTGTCTAGGTGTAATAATACCTCGAATTCGATGTCTACGTGTTCCAGGTTGCCGATGACAAGGTTCACATAGTGCGCTTCGTAGTTTTTGGTGACTAGGTGTATTAATAACTATAAATCCAAATGTAGGACACGTAGATATTGAATTTGAGGTATTAATACACGTAGACACCGAAAACTACGGAGCGCACTATGTGGATCTCGTCATCGGCAACGTGGGACACCTAGACATCGAATTCAACGTATTATTACACCTGGACACCGAAAACTATGGAGCGCACTATTTGTAACCCGTTATCGGCAACCTGGGATACCTAGACATCGAATTCAAGCTTGATTCATAAGAATCGACTTAAAAATTTCCTAGCGGCAAAATTAAAATTATGTCATGACATAATAAAAATTCGTTGAAATAAAATTATGTCTAGACATAATAAAAACTGGACAAATTAAAATTATAGACATAATAAAAATTGGATGAATTAAAATTATGTCTTGACATAATAAAAATTGGATGAATTAAAATTATGTCTGACATAAAAATAAGTCCGCATTTTTATTATGTGTATACACAATTTTAATTCATACAATTTTTATTATGTGTACACATAATTTGTTTTCGAATGAACGTAAAACGTATTTGTTACAATATCTATCCATTATTGAAAATCGATATGCGCGACAAAAGCTCTTGTATATCATTAACTATGTTATTATTTATTATATATATTTCTATCCATATATTTTCAGTATTATTATTGTAACATTAGAAAAATTATTAGCATTTAGGATACGAATCTTTTTCCGTTAGTTTGTAAAAGTTTCATGATTAAAAAGATCATGTGGTATTATTAACATATACCTAAAATTTATAGAATCGTTATTAATTTTATTATATATCTCAATTGCGCGAATCTTAAATATGTTTTGTAAAAATTATGCATAATATTCCTATGCAAGGATACTTGTTCAATTATTTCTTCCTATTGCATTTAAGTATAGAAAAATATACAATTTCTATGTGTTTGCACTTTATATTTAATGAGCAGGCAATTAAATATATAATATGATTCAATTTGCACTACGTTTACATGACACCGTTAATCGGGTTTTATAACATCGGTAGTTTTCAGGAAGACCAATCGTAATCATTCTTCAGAAGAATGGAATAGTTGTGATTGACTGGCCTAAGAACTACCGATGTTATAAAACCCGATCAACAGTGCCATGTAAACGTAGTCTTATGTCTCTTTATTGACTGACATAGTTATATACTTTTAAATCTTTTTCTTTTCTAAAATTCAATCAATTGAATAGCAAAAACTACGTTATCATATTATATACTTTTGGTACGTAGTGTGCAAATGTATTTTGAAATGAAGATTATATATTTTCTACTGAATTATTTACACACACGTGCGGTTTCAGAGAATCATTTTTCGCCAATTCAAATATGTTCCTATATACTCAACTGTCAAAATATGAAAGATAATTTTATCTAGTTGTGACATTCGCTCGAATTCCCGAAATAATTTTCAAGGATGTGAGTACGAATATATATATCGTACTATTTAATATTTATAATTAATAGAAAATTATAAACGATGCGTTATGTATGAGAAATTTGACAGAATTGCTTTTATCAAATAGAATTAATTTGTGATTAGTTGAAAGAAATAAAAGAATAAACAAATCAGGTAAGTTTCAGACACGTGTTACAGGTGTCCATCTGTAATTATCAAAAACATCGATACCTGTAAATATCGGTACATATACAATTGCGAACAACATTCAGTAAGACACGCGAATAAAAATAAATAAAAAATTTTACAGTTAACGACTTATTAACATTAACCATGCTATATTGCGATTATGTTTTATGTTGAAATTAAAAAATATATACAAGGTGTACAACTAAAAGGGTTACAGATTATTATTTTTAAAAAACTAAGCAAAATATTAAATTGTTGTTTTTTTAGAAATAATAAACCGTAACACTTTCAGCTTCATACCTTGTATATCCTGTTTATAAGATTATAAGATATATTTACTACGTTTACGCGGCGAGGTTATGCGTTTACGCGATGTAGTAACTTACGATAATTCACCTAAATTATCATAACTTACGATAATTCACTCCGCGTAAACAGGGGTGTCTAACCGTGACTTAAAGTACGATAATAGCAGTAACTTACTCAAATTAGCTAATACTTTCCTTGCTAATACCTCGCGTAAACGGCAAATTTGATTGAGTGCAAGACAGTGCAAGAGTGCAAGAGAGTGCAGTACAACAAACCCCGCGCGATATTTCAAAGCTACTTTTTAGTGTCACCTGGAAGTATCATTAATACGAGTGTCGATAAAAAGCAGATAACAATTGCAGGTTAGTTACATTATATGAACAATAATGATATGATTTATAAAAATAATAAGTAGCAATGTACCCCACAACCGTAACTGTCAATATAAATTACGCATGTTGTGTACTATACATTGAGGTTAGAGTGCTGGATACCACATTAAATATTTTTATAACTTGACATTTATTACGGCTGAAAAGCATATGTACATTAATTATAATGTAGAATTTGAACTGATAACCTCTAAATCGTATTACGGACCCTACGGACCGGAGAGGAACCTATATACTTCGCGAATGCGTAAACGGCTCTCAAAAAGTATCGCAGAATACTACGCACGCGTAAACGGCTCTCAAAAAGTATCGCAGAATACAACGCACGCGTAAACGGTAGAAAATTATGTAAGTTACTACATCGCGTAAACGCATAGCCTCGCCGCGTAAATGTAGTAATTGTTTATAAGATTAAGATGCGTAACACACTACAAAAAGGCGTGATATCCGTACAAAATTACCTTTTTTAAAAAAAAGGTAAAAAAGGCGCCAAGTACACGCATAGTAGTGTATATGTATTATGTTGTTACCCTGGTTATGTTGTTACCTCGAAAAAAACAAAGTGGTAGTATTATACCTCCAAATAGCTTTACCCTGTACATACTGTTTATAAAATGCGTAATACTACAAAAAGGCGTGATATCCGTACAAAATTACCTTTTTAAAAAAAAAGGTAAAAAAAGGCGCCAAGTACACGCATAGTAGTGTATATGTTGTTACCTAAAAAAAAAAGAGAAAGTGGTAGTATTATACCTCGAAAAAATATAAGTAACAAGTGGTAGACATAATCTTTATATCTCGAAAAATCTCGAAAAAATCTAAGCTGTAGTATCTTTATTTCCGAAAAATTATAACCCAAGTGATACACATCACAAAATTATGTTACCTTGTCAAAAAGAAGAGTCGCGCTTCAAGTGATTTATTACAATTACAAAAAAGAAATGATATCTCTTTAAATTACAGCGCCAATTACAGAGAGAACATATATATTGCCTCAAAAAATAAATGTTGCACTACTTTGAAAAATCTTTACATTGTGTCATTAAAAAAGAATGTATGATAACTGCTCGGGCGGCGATAGAGCCGTACCCGGATTTGCGAAAAGGGCTCGAAGGACCAGAGGAGATTAGCGCGTCTCCTCGACGCGAAAAAATGCAAAATTTAAATAGACGGAGAAGCGACTCACCGTTCGGGGTATGCCCGCGTGCTCCTGAGAGATCCGTCTCTCCTTCGGTTCTCGCGGTCGGCCCGTGCGTCCTCGCCGGCGGTCAGGGAAGCGGTCGTTGTAGTGAGCAGGCAAGGCAAGCAGCAAGGCAGCGTACAGGCAATGCGGTAGGCAAGACAAAGCAGCAGGCAAGGTAAAGCACACACCGAAATTTTGACTAGCTCCGGTCGTCGAGAGAGTTACGTCTCTTCCCTCAGGCGATCTGACGATGAGTGATCCCGCTCGCCGCGCTGGAAAGTGTCGCGGGCGAGTACTTATTCCTTTCCGGCGGGTGCCCTCCGTGCGGGAGCGGGGGCAGCACCGATTGGTGAGTCGCGAGAAATATGGATTTCCGCGTCGATCGCGATTTACCGACGTTTCGCGCGAGTCACCGTGAACCTTTGAATACTACACAATTATATCGCTTGTAGCGCATGACTTAATAACTATTATCTACACTATGTACACGAGGGGCTCCGAACATCCCGCCCACCAAAATACAACGAGTTGTATTTTTAACTACTCGCGTCCGTCGTCCGCGGTGAAGTACCCCTCGGCAGAGGGCACAACTTCACCAGCGGACGCTCCACCGAGCCGTCCGCCACCCGTACCGAGGCGACTCGCGGGACGCCATCACTCCCAGGATACAACGCCTTGACTCTCCCGCGTTTCCAATGCAGCGGGGGGGCGTTTTCGTCTCTTATAAGGACTAGAGAGCCCACGGTCAGCGGGTGCGCGGAGGTCCACCATTTGGGACGCTGCTGCAGGGTGCTAAGGTACTCCCGGTGCCAGCGCTTCCAGAAGTCCTGGTGGATTCGCTGGACGAGCTGCCATCGACTGAGACGCCCAATTGACAATGGAGTTAGGTCAGGAGACGGAACGGACACGAGCGGTTCCATAGTAATAAAATGGCCCGGAGATAGAACCTCGAGATCTGAAGGATCGTTGCTCATAGGGCAGAGGGGCCGGGAATTCAGGACGGCCTCGATCTGCGCGAGGACTGTAGTGAATTCCTCCAGCGAAAGGATTTGATCCCCTACCACCCGTCGAAGGTGGGTTTTGAAGGATCTGACGTTCGCCTCCCAGAGGCCCCCGAAGTGGGGCGCAGAGGGAGGATTGAAGGACCACTTTATCCCCTCCCGCTCCGCCGCGTGGCACATATGCCGCTCGAGCTCTCGCGCGGCTCCCACGAAATTTTTGCCGCAATCGCTGTATAAAAGGGAGCAGCGACCGCGACGGGCTACGAAGCGCTGCAGCGCAGCGAGAAAGGAGTCGGTGGACAAGGAGAGAGCGATCTCTAAGTGCGTCGCCTTAATAGCGAAACAAACAAATGGGCATACATATGCCTTGAAGGAGGAGACTCCCCGAGCCCGGCGGGGGACGACTGAAAACGGCCCCGCGAAGTCCACGCCGCTAATTAAGAACAGCTTGACCGCGTTTACCCGGTCGGCCGGGAGGTCTGCCATAGGAGGTTGAAGGGTGCGGGGTTCGGCCCGGAAGCACCTATAGCAGTCGGCCAAGACGCGGCGGATTGCTCGGTGAATTCCAATTACCCAAAATTGCTGGGCGAGTAAATATTGAAGCGTGCGCCTACCGGGGTGCAAATTGTTACGGTGGGTCCGCTCGATGACGAGCTCAGTAAGTCGGTGTTTGCTGGGGAGGAGCGCCGGGTGCTTGGCCTCGAATTCCAGCCCCGATTTCGCGAGCCTACCGCCCACCCTGAGAACACCCGCGGGATCGAGGAAAGGAGCGAGCTGGCGGAGAGGCTTGGGGATTCGCCTTCCGCTTCGAAGCTGCTCCTTCTCATCGCAGAAAACTTCGGATTGCACTATTTTTACTAAGATTAATAACGCGGAATGCAACTCGAACTGATCCACGGCCCAGGTCGCGGGTACCGGCCTGGCGTGGAGACGGTTCGCGAATCTTAACATATACGCTATAATTCTACAGATTTTGTCCAGTGACGAAAACTTATCGAGCAACGAACAAACGGAATTCGGTGGATCGAGCGCGACGAGTGACACGATCCGTTCCTCCTCACTGGGAAGAAATGTCTCGGAAGCGACCGGCTCGACTCGGGGTGTGAACGCGACGAGCCACTCCGGGCCCCCCCACCATAGCGGGCTAGCCACTAGATCGCGGGGAAAGAGGCCGCGAGAGCAAAGATCCGCGGGATTAGACTCGGTATCCACGTGGCCCCAAGCCGAGACGCGTACACTGTCCTGTATACGGGCAATGCGGTTGCGAACGAATGTTTTCCACCGCTGTGGAGCTGAGCGGATCCAGGTAAGGGCGACCTCGGAATCCGACCAGGCATGTTCAGCATCAATATTCAGGCGTCCGCGAAGGACTTGACGAGTGTACGCGATTAGCTTTGACAGCAGGAGAGCCGCACAGAGCTCCAAACGAGGGACGGTGAGAGGTCGAAGCGGGGCGACTTTGGACTTCGCGCAAAGGAAGCGAACCACGACGCCGTCGCACGTAACAAAGCGCAGATAAATCACGGCCCCGTACCCCCGCTCACTGGCATCGCAAAATCCATGGAGCTCGCAGCGAGTCATCCGACCGTCATCCAGCGCACGCGGAATCCGCAGGAAAGTTAACGCGTCGAACTCGACTTGATAGCGTTCCCAACTGCGGCGTATCTCGATCGGGGGCTCGTCGTCCCAGTCCAACCCCAGCGTCCACAAGCGCTGTATTAGGCACTTAGCGGCGAATGTGAGAGGGGCCAGGAATCCCAGGGGGTCAAAAATTCGAGCCACTTCCGACAATATTGTACGTTTGGTACATTTGCGCTTCAACGGATTGACTTGAAAACCGAAACTGTCGGATTGCGAGTGCCACCGGAGGCCTAAGACTTTAAAGGAATGATCCTCACTGGATTCAAACGACAACATCGCCTGACTGCATAACTGCGGGTCGAGGCCATCTAACGCGGCGGGATGGCTACTCGCCCATTTTCTCAGCTCGAAGCCGGCGCTCCGGAGTAATGACAACAATTGATCGCGAAGCGCGCGAGCCTTCTCGACCGTACGGACGCTGGTCACGACGTCGTCTACGTACAATGCCTCTAGCAGGGCAGCGGAGGCCAGCGGATACTGCTCCCGGTACTCGAGAGCCAACTGGAGCAAACAGTAGATCGCGAGGAACGGGGAAGAGGTGAAACCGAACGTGACCGTTTTCAGAGTATAGTCAAGGATCGGATCTAATTCGGAGAAACGCCAGACAATGCGTTGGTAATCGCACTGCTCTGGATTTATCCATATTTGACGAAACATTTGTTTCACGTCTGCAGTCAGTGCCACCGGCTCAGCGCGAAACCCAAGCAGGATGGCGAATAGATCAGGCTGCAGCTTTGGACCGCTGAGTAGCGTGTCGTTTATCGACAGGCCGTTGGGACAGCGCGACGAGGCATTGAAGACCACCCGCAACTTGGTTGTGGTGCTATCGAGTTTAAATACGCCGTGATGTGGCAGATAATAGATACGGCCATCCGACGGGAATGGGTTCGCGATTAATTCCATATGACCGCTGTCGAGATAGTCCTGCATAAAGTTATTATAACCAGTTCGGAATTCGGGATTTGACTTGAAGCGGCGTTCAAGCGCGCGGAGGCGATTGACCGCTATAGAACGCGAGTCGCTGAAGGTAGGCGGATCCGACGAAAAGGGATATGAGACGACGAAACGACCCGAGTGGTCACGATATGTGGTCTTGGCGAAGATCTCCTTGCATCGGCGATCATCCTCCGAACACAGAGTGTGTTCCGGAACCTCCTCCAGCTGCCAAAATTTACCGATTGCCTCATCGATCGACTCCAGAGTGGTAGCGAACGAGTGCAGGGGTGCTACCCGCAATGACGGGGACACCGCGCCGGTCAGGACCCAGCCGAATACCGTGTTGAAGGCGTCCGGTTCCCCCTCCCCTCCCGCACGACGACCATCACGCAGCACGGAGACGAACGACTCCGCCCCCAACAAGACGTCAATGTTGCCGGGCAGATGATACCCAGGGTCCGCTAGCGGCAACCCCCTCAAATGACTCCACGATCTGACCGCGACTCTGCGACTTGGCAACGGCGGCGCAATGCGCGGGAGAACCGTGGCCTCGATCGGAAAGCGCATATCGTCGCGACCGCGGACTCGGAGAACGAACGACGTGAGACCTTTCGTAGTGGCCGCCTTGGTTCCGCTCACCGCGAAAACCGCGGCACTATGCCTCGTCCGACGGAGGCCGCCCCTCTGAAGACAGCCCTCCGTTATAAAATTAGCCTGGCTCGCACTATCCAAGAGCACGCGAACGGGGAACGCGGTTCCCCGTGAATCGATCAATTCCGCTCGGGCGGTGGACAACAGCACGACGCTATCCGCGAGACTCGTCATCGTCACGAGTGGTTGATCCTCCGATTTGCTTTCGGTCGCGGTGTCCGGGGCGATCGTCGCCACCGGTTCGGCCGTAGGGGCGGAAGGAGAACCATGCTCGAAGTGCAACAGCGTGTGGTGCTTCAAGCTGCACGATCGACATGCCCACGCGGAAGGACAATTCTTCGCGCCGTGTCCCGAATTAAGGCAATTGAGGCAAAGCTTTAGATCACGAGCGGTCGAAGATCTCTCTCTCGGGGAGAGCTGAAGGAACCGAGGACATTTTCCTATGTAGTGTTGCTCCTTGCATACCGGGCAGTCCTTCGTATGAGTGACGAAGGAGGAAACCGCCGCGGATGCGTTGGCTTTAAGCGACATGGAGGACGGACCCGATATGGCCTCCAGTACTTTGCAATGCTCGGAGAGAAACTTTATGAGCTGAACGTATCGCGGTATCTCTTCGGCCCGATGGAGCGACTCGAACTTCTCGCGCAGCGATCGGGGAAGCTTTTCTAACAGGAAGTTTAGCAGGAGGAAATCCCACGAGTCGGTCGGAAACTTCATTAAGTTTAGCGCGCGCGTATTTTCGGTGAACGTGTCTACTAGCTGGTGAAGCGTGTCGGCCGCCTCCGTCTTCAGCGGTTTTGCTTCGCGTATCGCCCTTAGGTGGTGATCCGCTAGTTTTCGCCTGTTCCGATAACGATCAAGGAGCGCGTCGTAGGCTATTATGTAATACTCCGCGGCAAAGGGCAAGTTTTTGATTACGTTAAGCGCCTCTCCCTTTAATGAGGCCAACAAGTACTGATACTTCTCCATCGAGGAGATCTGCCGGTTCTCGTGAATCGAAACATTAAAGAGCGCGATAAAGGAGGGCCAGAATGCGAGATCTCCCGAGAATTGCGGAAGCTGGATTTTGGGCAACTTTATGGCCGATGAGTGACCGGAGGGTGGCGTCTGGGCGGCTCCGGGCGTCGAGCCCACGAGCGCGTGATACCGCCCCTTCACGGCATAATGCAATTTATCAAATTCAGCCCGAATCTCGTCTTCAACTTCGAATTCGGTGGTGTCCTGTATTATCTTAAGGTGCGCGTTCTCGAAATCCTCGGCGATCCGCGCCACGCTCGAACAGCGTGCCAAAAAAATCTCACGACTCGCCTCATCCGTCGGAGCCTTCAGGGCGAGCGAATGAATCTCTCGCATTCGTCGGATACATAATTCGCGGCAGGGGGGAGTCGACCTTGCCTTCGACATGTTGCGTTGCTACAATCAAGCGACAGCTAATGATAAGGCGAACACTCGAGTACGGAATCCGATGAGAGTATGTATTCAAACAAGGGCGAATGAAGGACGGCGAAACTCCAGGCGACGGCAGCCAGCCCGGCGCGAATATCCCGAATACTTCGAAGGATAACAAACTTCGAGAGCGAAACGAAGAAAAATAATAATAACTTTCGCGAGCGAAATGCCAGAAGCACGAACCACTGCACGGCTTCGCTCGCCAAGGTGACGAGTCGCAGACGGCTCGACTCGCCAATCTACGCAAGGCACGACGAAAATTCACGGATCTCGATATGCGCGCGATAGCGTAAATGCCTATCCCGATTCACGCACGAATCGGAGGACTCAACCCAGCGACGCACGCAAGAGCTGCAATAATGCCCAAATTAAAGGGACTATAGTTGTATCGCTAGTTCGGCACGGGCACCCGACTACGATTAATATCACCCGCACACGTAGCTAACAGTTATTCGTTACGATTATCTTGTCAGAATTTTAAAGTATGGTGTGCTCGTAACTTTAAAGCCGCATGTGATATAGGATGCAATACCGGGTGCTCGCGCCCGTCAACGGTAACTTCAATCGAGTACAATATGTTCGGTCGAAATATTCGAAATAATATTTGGCCGTGCTGTAAGCAGACGGCCGCGAGGGATCGAGCGTCGTGTTGTCGCTGAGCGCAAATCCCTTTAGAAAAAAACTGTTTACGGGCTGTCGGCCCGTGACCGAGCGCCAAGGCTGCCGTCAGGAATGCGAGTACTTGTATTTGGATCGAGAATATTCGTTAGAGAATATTCCTTGATTTTAATATGTGAAAATCGTAAATTCGCTCGATAGCGAAAATGACGATTCAATCGACTCGAAAATTAACGGCAAAGCGATCAACGACAATGACGCGCAAGATCCCGCACGCGTGTTCTCGTAGCGAGACGAAACGGCAATCGAGAGATATCGCGGCGTTCTAAAGATTCGCGGCGCCGATCTATCGCTAATGCTAATTGTGCAGCTAAATCACGCGGATGTCTTCGTCGCGACGTGCCGATGCAACGTGCGAGCGAGAGAGCGATCTCGCGGTGCGAGCGTGCACGCGCCGAATTCTCTCAATGCGGAGCAATTAAGACTCCGAGGAGTGCAATCGCGCACGGACGAAATCACGCGGATGTCTTCGTCGCGACGTCCCAATACGACGTGCGAACGAGAGAGCGAACACGCGATGCGATCGTGCACGCGCCGAATTCCTTATAATGCGGAGTAATTAGGTGACTCGCGCGAAAGGTCGGCAAATCCGGCTCGAAGGACCAATGCTCGGGCGGCGATAGAGCCGTACCCGGATTTGCGAAAAGGGCTCGAAGGACCAGAGGAGATTAGCGCGTCTCCTCGACGCGAAAAAATGCAAAATTTAAATAGACGGAGAAGCGACTCACCGTTCGGGGTATGCCCGCGTGCTCCTGAGAGATCCGTCTCTCCTTCGGTTCTCGCGGTCGGCCCGTGCGTCCTCGCCGGCGGTCAGGGAAGCGGTCGTTGTAGTGAGCAGGCAAGGCAAGCAGCAAGGCAGCGTACAGGCAATGCGGTAGGCAAGACAAAGCAGCAGGCAAGGTAAAGCACACACCGAAATTTTGACTAGCTCCGGTCGTCGAGAGAGTTACGTCTCTTCCCTCAGGCGATCTGACGATGAGTGATCCCGCTCGCCGCGCTGGAAAGTGTCGCGGGCGAGTACTTATTCCTTTCCGGCGGGTGCCCTCCGTGCGGGAGCGGGGGCAGCACCGATTGGTGAGTCGCGAGAAATATGGATTTCCGCGTCGATCGCGATTTACCGACGTTTCGCGCGAGTCACCGTGAACCTTTGAATACTACACAATTATATCGCTTGTAGCGCATGACTTAATAACTATTATCTACACTATGTACACGCGGGCTCCGAACAATAACAATTTTATAAGATTAAAAAATTTTATTTAAATTTCACAAGGAAATACAAGATATTTAAATACAAAGTTTACATGTGTATTTTTTAGTGGTCACAAAGAATTACAGAGGTAACAAAATAAAAACATTTTATTAAAATACATAAATTTTTCTTGTAAAAATACTTGGCGCTGCTAGACCTCGAAATTTTAAATAAATAAATAAACTTATCCTGTACTTAATTATAAGCCGCATTATTCGCCGTCGTTACGCACACCTATATCACTCGCTCGCACATACACACCACGCTGATAATCATTTTGTTACTCTCGTCGCATTCTTCTCTGAATTATTTTTATTTATTGTTGTCCTTATTTATTTAAAATTTCGAGGTCTAGCAGCGCCAAGTATTTTTACAAAAAAAATTTATGTATTTTAATAAAATATTTTTATTTTGTACTGTTACCTCTGTAATTCTTTGTGATTAAATCTTTTATTCTATTGAAAAATACATATATAAACTTTGTATTTAAATACAAATTGTATTCCCTCGTTGAATATTTTAATAAAATATTTTTATTTTGTACTGTTACCTCTAATTCTTTGTGACCACTAAAAAATACACATGTAAACTTTGTATTTAAGGGGGTACTCTAGTCTAAAACACGCTTTTTTCGGGATTTTTTTACAAGAAACCAGTGAAAATTGTTAATATCAGCTTTTTATGTATATATTTTATTATCTTTAGAGAACATAAAAAATATTTTTTAAAGCTAAATTAATGAATATAAATATTAATTAAACCCTATAGAATACATGGTAAAAAAAAAACGGTGCCCATGATTGCGTCCATTCTGGTTATCTGAAACAAAAAATTCAAAAAGATTCTTAATTAGTATAAGTTTGGCTATAGCTGGAACTAGAATGGAATTAAAAAATAGCGGCACTTTGAAAATTTAGTATGAATTTTCTTATCTTTCGAAGGTTGTCAAAATCGTAAAAAATTTTTTTTTTACTTAATTCTAGTTCCCGCTATAGCGGCACATCTGCTGAGGATGTACGCAAAAGCCGGACTTAGGCCCGGTTTCACCAACGTGATTTAATCTAATCGGTCGATTAAACTCACTCTTCATCTCTTTCCAACTGTTCCCCTAGAAAGAGACGAAGAGTGAGTTTAATCGACCGATTAGATTAAATCACGTTGGTGAAACCGGGCCATAATCGGTCAAATAGATCTTGAGATATCTTGGGCACCAGTTCAAAAAACATGGTTTTGAGAAAAACGCGATTAAAGTTTTGCGCACCGTTTATGAAGGATCTTTACTTACGAAGATTAATCTGCCAATCCAGGACCATACAGGGGACCTTCCTCATGCTCAAAGAAGTCCTGCTCAGCTGATTTCTCCTCCCTAGTAGCAATTCTGGCTTTCTTTGCAGCATCTGTCGATCGTTTCTCCGAACGGTCAATTCGGCTTTCATCTCGGGAATTTGCGTATATCTGTGCCTGTTGCCCAACAGTCACTCCCATTACAGACAGAGTTTTCAAAATAGAAAGAAATCCTTCGTTAAAAATGATGACTGCTAAAAAAGTGGCGATTTCGACGGTTTTTGGTCCTGAGTGGATGTGTTTTGGAGCAAAAGTCCAAATCAATGAATTTAGTGATTCATTACTGTTTTGTGTTGCTGCTCCTAAACATCTTTCTAATAAATCATCAGATGATAAAGTTTTATAAATAGGCCCCTCTTTCAAACTAAAATCCTACGAGACCTGTCGAGACAAAGCTATTGCTCGTCTCCCGCTGTGCTCGGCACTGCGCGCTGTAAGTCGTTCACTTTAAACCGCTACAACTTCGTCAATTTTATGAATTTAAGCAAATCCCTTTACAGACATATTTTTCATAACATATACTTTGAGAAAAATAAAAAAAAATTTTTTTGATTTTTTGAAATTTTTAGATTAGAGTACCCCCTTAAATATCTTGTATTTCCTTGTGAAATTTAAATAAAATTTTTTAATCTTATAAAATTGTTATCATACATTCTTTTTTAATGACACGATGTAAAAATTTTTCAAAGTAGTGCAACATTTATTTTTTGAGGCAATATATATGTTCTCTCTGTAATTGGCGCTGTAATTTAAAGAGATCATCATTTCTTTTTTGTAATTGTAATAAATCACTTGAAGCGCGACTCTTCTTTTTGATAAGGTAACATAATTTTGTGATGTGTATCACTTGGGTTATAATTTTTCGGAAATAAAGATACTACAGCTTAGATTTTTTCGAGATTTTTCGAGATATAAAGATTATGTCTACCACTTGTTACTTATATTTTTTCGAGGTATAATACTACCACTTTCTCTTTTTTTTTTAGGTAACAACATATACACTACTATGCGTGTACTTAGCGCTTTTTTTTACCTTTTTTTTAAAAAGGTAATTTTGTACGGATATCACGCCTTTTTGTAGTATTACGCATTTTATAAACAGTATGTACAGGGTAAAGCTATTTGGAGGTATAATACTACCACTTTGTTTTTTTCGAGGTAACAACATAACAGGGTAACAACATAATACATATACACTACTATGCGTGTACTTGGCGCCTTTTTTTACCTTTTTTTTTAAATATGGAAGATACAGTATATTATCCCCAAGAATTTTTAAATAGTTTAAATCCGTCTGGTCTTCCACCACACCGTCTGATTTTGAAGATTGGTATACCAATCATCTTATTGCGCAACTTAATTCCACCGAAATTATGCAATGGTACGCGACTTCAAATTAAAGAATTGCGTAACAACATCATTGAAGTCATTATACTTATCGGCCCCGCAGAAGGGGAGTTAGCGTATATTCCGCGTATTCCAATGATTTCAAATGACTGACCATTTTCCTTCAAACGTTTACAATTTCCAGTTAAAGTTTCTTTTGCGTTAACGATTAATAAATCACAAGGACAAACTTTCAAATTTGTAGGCATAGATTTAAGAAAAGAGTGTTTCTCACACGGACAACTTTATGTTGGTTTATCTAGAATAGGAAACGCTAAAAATCAATATATTCTGATACACTAAAGAGAAATAAAACTAAAAATATAGTATATTCAGAAGTCCTATAATTAAGTCAGAATTCGGCAACAAATGCACTTTTGGCAAATTTTCTCTCACAGATTGATTCAGTAAAGAACCAAACAATATTTATTTCTGATGAGATTATTATAAAACAGGGTGCAAGTAGAAACTTGTACATTGCTTCCTCATATTTTTTAAGTAAGCAAGTAAGCATATTTTTTAAGAAACCTACATTGCTTCCTCTATTTTAAACCATAATTTATTTATATTTATTTGTTTTGGCTTCCTCATAGAGGAAGCAATCAAAATTATGGACCTTTGATCGCATATAAAGCTAAGTCTAATCAACCAAATATTAAAGAATTATATATGAAATTGGAGTAGAATTTTTCGGGAAATACATCACCTGTAAGAATTAGAAAAATTAAAAAAAAAAACGTTATTAACTTAAAAACTATTAGACCGAATTTGTATTAAAACCATATAAAATAGGGGTAGAATTTTCCGACGAGTGCTATAGAGTGTGTATTTTTTTCGTTACCGATGTTCTGAAAACCGATTTTTTAATTTTTCTAATTCTTATGAATAAAAAAATTTAAATTCGACGTTTTCGAACATAAGCAACACATTGGTATCAAAAACTCAAAAAACAATTTTTACTTCGGTCTTTTCTACCCCTATTTCATATATAATTCTTTTAAATTCGGTTGATTAGACTTAGCTTTATATGCGATCAAAATTATGGACCTTTGATCGCGTATAAAGCTGGGTCTAATCAACCAAATCTTAAAAAATTATATATGAAATAAGGGTAGAAAAGACTAAAAAATATAATAAAATTAGAAATAGATCGATATCTGAATATTTGCGAAAGTTAGAGCTACCACGGACATTTTTAAAAAAATTCAAAATTTTTTTAAAAAAGAACTGCTTTACCGATCATCGCCAAATTCAAAATCAACCTTCCTTGAATGATACTCTATCGATTAAAAAAAAAAGCCCGATATCTCAATATTTGCGGAAGTTAGAGCACATACGGACAACATATGCACACACATACACACATACATACATACAGACGGACATTTTTTTTAAGGCAATATTTCGACGTTTTACGATCTGAACATATTGGCAGAAAAAACTCAAAAACCAATCTCTTCGTTGGTTTCTTCTACCCCTATTTCATATATAATTCATTTAAATTTGATTGACTAGACCCAACTTTATACGCAATCAAAGGTTCATATATGAAATTCACGAAAACAAAGCTTCCTCTATGAGGAAGCAAAAATGGATTAGGCCTAATAGGGACACCACGTTAAAAAAAACACGCCTAACACTATATCTCCGAGGTGGTGTGGAAAATAGTGTATTATCTCTGAGATGTATAAAAGTTGAAACTTTATAAAATGTATGACACCAAAATGATTGATCTTGGGAAAAAAAGTATAAAACGTTTTTTGTATAGAATTTTATAAGTTACAAATTTTAACGAAGATTTATATACTATACACTAGGCGAAGTACTAAACACTATTTTATAAGTTACTAGCATGCCCCGCCGGGCTTCGCCCCGGAGAACATGTGTATTAAGACACGCAAATAGTCTCTCTCTCTCTCTCTCTCTCTCTCTCTCTCTCTCTCTACCTGCTTCCAAAAAGATCGGTAATGAAAAATTATATACTTTATAGCACTCCCCGAAAAATTTAACCCCTACTTTATGTACAATTCTTTGAAATTCGGTCATTCCAAAATCGGTTTCCAAAAAGATCGGTAACAAAAAATAGTACATTTTATAGCACTCCCCGAGAAATTCTACTCCTTCTTCATGTATAATTTTTTGAGAATCAATCAATTATTTCCCGAAAAATTTAAAAAATTAAAAAAACCGGTTTCCAAAAAGATCGGCTATACAAATTATACAGTTTGTAACATTCCCCGGGAAATTCTACCCCTGTTTTATATACAATTCTTTAAGATTCGGTCAATAAATTCCCGAAAAATTGAAAAAATTTCGGAACCGTCTTCCAAAAAGATCGGTAACGAAAAATTATACATTTTATAGCACTCCCCGTTTTTCGTTACCGATTTTCTGGAAACTAATTTTTTTAATTCTTTATTTTTTAAATATTAAAATAATTAAAGAAATCTGTTTCCAGAAAATAAATAATAAGAAACTACATACCCTACAGCACTCCCCGGAAAATTCATTTATTTGGTATATCGTTCGCAAGTGTGGCATGCTTCATATGTATGTGTCAACTTGTAAAAGAGAGAGAGAGGGAGGGAGACAGAATAATTACCGTTCTCTGTCTGTATGTACGCGAAATAATAAAAGATAGAGAATGTGTGATATTAAAAGACTCGCGCCCGCTACGCGGCGCACCGTCGTATATTTTCGCATTAGTGAAATTTAACATCGACCTCTATATCTAGGGCAGCGATATCATTCTTTGGTTTATCCTTGAAACTTGGTGACATTTATAAATATATGTTCGGCTCAGAAGTTCGAGCTTAGAAGTTCGCTCCAAACATATATTCATAAATGTCACCAAGTTTCAAGTTAATTGGCTTCTTTTCAATTCAAAATTCAAAATTCAATCCCCGAAAAATTCGTCAAACTTCTGATACCTGCTTCCAAAAAAATCAGTAATGAAAAATTATATACTTTATAGCACTCCCCGGAAAATTCAACCCCTACTTTATGTACAATTCTTTGAGATTCGGTCATTCCGAAACCGGTTTCCAAAAAAATCGGTAACAAAAAATAGTATATTTTATAGCACTCCCCGAGAAATTCTACTCCTTCTTCATGTATAATTTTTTGAGAATCAATCAATTATTTCCCGAAAAATTTAAAAAATTAAAAAACCGGTTTCCAAAAAAATCGGTAACAAAAAATTATATGATCTATAATTCCTTGAAATTCGGTGAATTATTTCCCGAAAAATTAAAAAAATTAAAAAAACGGTTTCCAAAAAATCGGTAACAAAAAACTATACACATAGTGGCACTCCCCGGAAAATTCTACCCCTATTTCATATATTTCAATCAATTATTTCCCGAAAAATTTAAAAAATTAAAAAAACCGGTTTCCAAAAAGATCGGCTATACAAATTATACAGTTTGTAACACTCCCCGGGAAATTCTACCCCTGTTTTATATACAATTCTTTAAAATTCGGTCAATAAATTCCCGAGAAATTGAAAAAATTTCGATACCGGTTTCCAAGAAAATCGGTAACGAATAATTATACATTTTATAGCACTCCCCGGAAAATTCTACCCCTCTTTGATCTATAATTCTTTAAAATTCGGTGAATTATTTCCCGAAAAATTGTCAAAATTTCGGATACCGGTTCCCAGAAAGATCGGTAACGAAAATCTATACACCCTATAACACTCCCCGGAAAATTCTACCCCTATTTCATATACTTTTGGTAAAAATTCGGTTCAGGGGTTTGGGCAGGCATAAAGGACATACATACATACATTCTCTTTTATATATATAGATAAATTTTAACGCAGATTTATATATACTATAGGGTGCGTTCAGCCGATACTCCGCTAGCCTAGCAATCGTGAGCAGTCGCTCGTTATTCCTCTCCTTTTAATCCATTGGGTGAAGGGAGAGGAAACGAGCGAAAACGAGCGACTGCTCACGATTGCTAGGCCAGCGGAGTATCGGCAGAACGCAGCCATACACTAGGTGAAATATATATAATATATGCTTCGCCGGCGAAAATAATTCAATAGTGTGAAACTCGAGTAGAAAAAGACCGGTTACGACCGGTTGTTTAATTCATGAAAACATTTATGTGATCCGATTTGAAAATAGAAGCATTTAGTTATGATTCAAATTACGAATATCAATTTCATCCGAATGTAATTGGAAAAATGGATGCAATATGTGATCATTGTCAAGTAAAAAAATTTAAAACTTAAGCACCTAAAATGTGTTAATCATGCAGAAAAGTTAAACTTCCGTCTTTAAATCAACCACCCGACACACTCCTTATGTTTGTTCACAATAAGAATATTGAAACACAAATGAAGTTTCAAGAAAAACGACTCCCGGGCGAAGCCGGGACACCAGCTAGTAATTTAATAAAACGATACCACAGGACATTAAATCATTTACAGATAATCCATGACCTATGGATGTTTATAAGTAAGTTTTGTACATTAATATATAAATTGTTAGGAATAACTATGTACATATTTATGATAATTACGTAAAATATTATTATATATACATTTGCTTTAATTTCTTATTTACAGAAAAATTGGGAGAATTGCAGGCGACAACTCGTCGAAATCTGACGACTTTAAAGGCAAGAAAGTGTTTAACAAGATTAAGATATAGTTAGATTATAAAAAATCGTGCTCTTGTGAACGCGTGGGACAGATTAGACGAGATGGCCTCTCTATAGAAGATTTTTGTCATTGCAAGTTCATTACTATAAAAAATTATTAGATAATAACAAACAATTTAAATAAACAATTCGTATAAACGGTTTACTAAAATGTTTTTGTTTTAATAAATTTTTGAAATAAAATAAAGATATGCGTACCGTATTTACTTCTGTACATACATTTTTAAATATTTCTTAAATATTCTATATATATGATAAATAATATATAACAGCGTAAAACATATACCTTTTATGTATATATATATATACATATATAATAAATTCGTATAGATAATAACAATCTAAGATCTAACACATACGCACGCACGCATGCATGCACGCGCGCGCGCACGCACGCACGCACACACACACACACACATTTCCTTTTCTTTTTCTTTTTTTTGTCTTGTTTTATCGTGATGCGAGGGAGAGGTAGAGACCGAGGAAGAAGCAGAGAGACAGAGGCAGAGGCAGAGGCAGAGACAGAGGTAGAGGAAGAGGTAGAGGCGGAGCTGGTGAAAAAAATATATATCGGGCATCAACATATATATTATTATCAAAAATAATCTTCAATAAATAATAAAGTAACAATTAATATCTATATTTTATTTAGGCACATAGCTCTCTCTACTCCTAAATCTAACTCCTAAATCTTTTCCTTCCTGAATTATAGTGTTTATAAATATTTATTTTATTTTATTTACAATTTTTACATTTATAAATAAATAAATATATATATATTTTTTTAATATGCATGTATGTATATACATATATATATATATATATATATATGTATATAATATATATATATATATTATGCATATTTAAAAGTTATAAATATAAAAATTGTAAACATAACTAAATAAATATTTACAAATGTGACGTAGCGCATCGTCGATTGTAGTCGGCGAGGCACGAGACACGATACCCGAAATGCGTGGCATCGTGGATGTGGATGGTCGTGGCAACGTCGCATAGCCGGCGCGTGCCGCCGCGGATCATGCATTACCAACGCTTTGGACATAGCACGGAACAGAACCAAAAGATCGTGCACATAGCACGGAACAGAACCTATAGAGCGTGCACATAACGCGTTACCCATCAGAAATTTTCGTGGACATGGCTACGTAGTTCAATCAGAGATGAGGGGAGAGATGACCAACGCTCCGAAAAATCCCGTCCACGAAGTTTAAGCCGTTGCACTGCGCCATCTGTCTGAACTCAATACTCGCATGGAGCAATGTTGATAAGGCAGTACTACTGTGTTATCCGAATCGTGGATGTCAATTACCTATAATATATATTTTATATAAAATATATAAAATATGAATTATAATTTATAATACTAATATTAAATAATAATAATATTATTCTTTTTATAATTACTGATATGTGATATTTTTAAATTTTCTATTCTTTGAATTATTCTTAATACGACTTGACGCCTTCGCTGCTCGGTTATTGTATCTTGTGCGAGAATACAATTTAACTTTAGTTAAAAAATCTAAAGTATATAGACGATGCTGTTTACACGAGCTTGTTCCATCAAACCAATCTGGATATACAGCGTTTGTTGCGATTCGCATTTCACGCACTATGTCCTGCAGCACAGTATTTGATTTCCAGTGATGAGGCCCAAGAATCATTGAATGTACGTAATTGAAGACCAACAATTTTTTCAAACAATGAAGTCGGCCGTTTTAGCTTGGATACGGATGGTGCGTCTTCATCTTGATTTTCATACTCTCTTGCATGCGTGTAAATTTCGTTTTCGGTCACGTCTTCCATTGGAGTTTTTAACATTATATTTCGGCAAAGATCGCAATTGTTATTGGCAATTGTTTTGTGTGCCACATATCCTGCCAAATAATTTATTGCATTTAATTCGTAGATTGAATTTTTCTCGACGTCTTCGATTTCAATCTCACTCTCGATAATGTTTACTGCTTCTCGTATGTTTGAATTTTCGCTCGATTCTTCAATATCTTCCTGAAACTCTACTGACTCAGGTTCGTCTACCGTTTCAAATGCTCTACTTACTCCTGTCGTAATTGGATTCAACAGTGATAGAGCCTTGTTACATTGAACGTTTGCTCTGTCGCTTCCATGAATATAGCCAGTCGATAATATATGTCTTAACGATAAACGAACCATTCGCGCTGTTGGATTTGGATTATGTCCACCTCGTTGTCTGAGCTTGGAAAATAAGTGTTCAACCGAATCCTGGTTACACAAACCAGCAGCTAATTCAAAGTCAGGATGTTCCTTAGCAACTGATTTATATACACCTAATATCGCTCGCACGGTTAAAGGAAATCCATTTAGACATGGGGCACGTTTTAAACCATCTGGTTGTGTACTCCATTCTGAAGACCAGTCAATAAAGTCTGTTAATACTTTTTCAATTTCAGGGTTTCTTGGAGATAGCGGACGTTTTTGCGGATTGCGGAATATAAGTCTGTAAGAATTACATGCGTCGATTACTCGGTTCATCGTCTCCACAAAATCGACTGTTGCTTCCCACGTCGAAGATTGAAAGCCATTTTTATCATTTCCTGCCAATTTTATCGCACATGCGTAAGTATGGCTGAGCATCTGAAAAGCCCTCTTCACATTCATGGCTTCGAATCCGTTTGGATGCAAGTGAGCCTCAGATATGTGAAAGAGAAGATTCGATGTGCCGTTTGCTTTGTCATATTTCCACGTATCTTAGATAGATTTATTTAATTTCAGCTACAAAAAGCCAAGAAATGGATTTGGTTTACAATATGCCTTATACACACTCATACCAATTTTTTTAACTTTACGCGTGTAACTATTAAATTATTATTCCGTACTTTCTTAAATTTCTTTTAGAAAAACCATCCCTTAGCCCTAAACGACTAAATCCATTATTTGCACGTTAAACTCTCAACCTAAACTCAAAAATATTTGAATCTAGTCCGCTTCAGCAGTAGGCCAAGAAACGGACATTATTCACCTATACACACACACATACATACCTTCATACAACAACGCGCAACAACTAATATTATAATATTCCATATATTTCTAAATGCTTCTCAAATCTCCTTTAATCCAGGAAGAACAAATTATCTCGCTTTATCTCTAAAATAATTTCTTGCAACCTAAAACTTATAAAACTTGAATTCTATGCATTCTCTCTATAAACCTTATACTCCAGAACCTATCATATACTTTAAACTCATATCTTCCATAACTTCTGCGTGCGAAACTCAAAGCCTAATCTTAAAACTACAAAACATAATTCTCTCTCTTTTTATTTATCCCTACCTTTACCTTAATATTACAACCATTATCCTATTTTCCAAACACATATTGACAAAACCCTTACACTCAAATATTTACATACACTTACATATAATAAACTCGACTAATAACAAATCTCTTGCTTCCTAACTAATACTTTCCTATGTCTCCCTACCAAACTCATCACACCTCTCTATATGCCCCTCCTTCCTCTTCTTTTCTTTTCTCTTTCAATATCATTTTCCTAATCTTAATCTCTACTTGATCTTTTGAGTTCATTCCTAGTTTAACTCAAAAAACTTCTGTGCCTTCGAATCGCTCCATTCCTCTTCCTTATTTGCCAAATTTCTCAGCACTGCTCCTCTCCTCTCTTACTAAATTGTCTCCCAGCTCTTCTTCTCTCGTTCCCTCTGAAGCAACATTTATTTCCTCCGCGCGCGCTCGCGCGTTCTGTAGTTATCTTCCCGTACCGCCTATCTGCCGTTGCATAACCAATTTACCTGTATTCGCATCCGTGCCCTCCAAAGATTCTAATATTTCCAGAAAACTGCGGCGTCCATTCTTAAACTGTAACGTTCATACCTCTTTCCACATTTTCTTCCTCTTCTTCCTCTCCTCTTCTCACCAAGCCTTGTGTCCTCATTTACTCCCTTTCCTATTTCCATCTTCATTTACTTTTTCTTTCCTTCCACGCAGATGTTTCGTCAATCCTTGTTCCAGGATTACGCCAATCGCTTTTCTTCACCTTTCTTCTGTTCATCTTCTCTCTTCTTCATCATTGGCTTAACCCTTTCTCAGTTATTTAACTTCTTTTACTTCCCTTTCCTAGAACCGCTGAATCCGCCAATCCTTGTGTCCTAGCTTTATTTCACCTTTCTTCTTTTCCTTTCCATTAACCCGGAACTCGAGAGTTTTTACAACTACTTTTTTTTTCTTTCTTCTTCATCTTTAATCCTTCCTTGTTTGGTATAACCTCTTCTATAACAGCGCTTCTTTCACCTACCTCTTGTCTTCTCCTGTCTTCTTCTCTTTTCCTCTTCTTCCTCTTCTTAATCTTGATCCTATATTTCCCAATTTAAAATTTACATGTGTTCTGAGTTCGACCTGTCATCACATTAACTATCTTCTTAACCTATGCTTAATTTACGACCGAAGGCTCTTTAGCTAATCACTTATCATACAATCTTCTTTACAATCATCGATCGAAACCTTCCCTACTTTACCTACATTACTTTTACCGCCTTTTCCGCCTAACTGACTCGTCACCATAACCTCATTCTACCACGTTCGCTAAACACTTCTATACTATACTTTTCTCTACTTGCATCCTACTATCTCCCTTCATTCTCATCGCATCCCCTATTTACACCCTATCTTTCCATTATCCCTACTTGCCACATACTAATCTTTAAACCCAGAAACAAAGCTAAAATCGCACAACGCCCTTTCACCGCTACCATTCACACACCGCCATCTAACCAAGTCCCTATTTCCACGTATCTTCAAAATCTTTATACGCAGCAATAATTTTTCCATTGTAATACAATATTTTATGTTGGCGTAATTGACTTAACAATCGTTTGACAAGGTGCGGGAAGTCGAAACTTGCAAAAACTTCCGTTCCATTGAGTTCGCAGATAGGTCTCTCCGGCGGCGTTACTTTAAAAATGGAACAGTACAACTGTTGATTCGCTACACCTTGATCACAAGTCAATAATTTGACAATCGCTCCAGCGTCTATTAGTTTTTTATGACAAATTGTTACAAACTGTCCGATTTCTGATGCTGTAATCCCTGTTCCAGAAAGAAAATATGCAAGAGGTTGGCGCCAAGGATTTTTAGCGTTTAAGCTGTCCACACAAAATACAAGAACCTGTTTTGCTCGTATGTGTCGTCTCCCTAAAGGACCGAGATCAACTAATCCTTCAATTATATCGAATTTTGTCGAATATTCTTCGTAACTTTTGATTGCCATTTCGTCCCATTTTAGGGCGCAAATCCTTTCATCCGGTGGTAGAGCGGCCAATTTTTCGGCCAATTTTTTAAAAATAATATCACAGAATCCAGTCGTAATATCGTATTCAGAAATCCACATTTGTATAGTGCTTTTAGCGGGAATTACAACCACCTTTTCTTAATCGAATAAGTGCCGCAGCTGAGTGAAAATACAATTGCTTCGACAGATCTTTTTCATCCTGCGTATAAGGCGCGTTTGGTTTATGCAATTGTAATTTGACCATAGCTCGTGCCGAGGGATTATAACATTTTTTTTCATCCAAAAACTCGTCCACAGTTATTTGCTTTTTTATTTTTAATTCTTTCTTGAGGACTTGTTTTACATCATTTCGGAGTTTTCTATTCTTTTGTTGTAAGCGATGAATAACATTTTGCTGTCTTTGAATTTTCTTCAGTAGATTGATCTGAACGTTTTTTTTTTTATCAACATATTTTATTTTTCGTGCAGCTACAAATCGGTTTTTTAATATTATCGGTTGTCTTTGACATGCATACTGATGGTTGGGGGTCTTTAATCCAGTCCATAGTATCATCCGAGTAATTATCATCAAATGTCAGACGATTGTGATGATATACTCGCAGTTTTTTATTGCTTCTATTCTCATCACTTCCTTCTATTGCAACAGAATCTGCTTCTGCCATTTCATACTGCGTAAGAGTGCCAAGCTATACAGATTTTGAGGGTAAGCATGTGACCGAAGAAATATCATCGTTACTGTTTTTGCCGAGGTTTTTGCATTCTAAATCATTAAGTTGTGACGTTCGAAGACACGGAATAGAATTTAAATGTGTGGCAGTCTGTATCTCAGAAATTATTGGAGTTAAATTCTCGCGTTGTTGGATTCTTAAATATGGTATTGGTACAGCATTCCATTTTAACTTTATTTTATCAGCGTTGAGAAAACTAGTGTTAGGGATATCGCAAATTCTCGTACTCAAAGTCGATGTCCCTATCGATATATCGGGGCGCCATCAAGCGTTACCGACTGCGTCGTCGGGTTTACTATCTACCATTTATTGTGATCCATGTTCTTCTCAATAGTCTGTCCGTTCTGTTTGGTTATCTCTCTACTCTCGATCATCGCGAACGCGGAGACAAATTACTTTGTATCGAATCGTTTCGTTCATTCATTTTATGTTAAACGTATTCTTCCAATAAACACAAGAGATACATTCGGCTTTACATCCGTCTCGTTTTCTCGGTCGTTACCTATCCCTGCATAGCTCGAACAGGTTATGGGCCCAGAGCCGCAACGACAAAGTGAAGAAATACTTTTTCATATCTAAATTCGCTGAATCCACGCGAGAGTTTCTTTGTTCTTTCCGGGCGTGATACGTCGTGAACGCGATATATCGACCGTGACGCGTCATAAGTAAATCATCGTCGTTAAAGTGCGTTCCGCGAATAAATCGACGATGGCACAGACAAATACAATTAACTCTACGCGATTAGAAACGCTAACCAAGGACAATTATGATACTTGGGTGATACAAGTGGAAGCATTACTCGTTAAGAACGATAACTGGGGCTACGTGAGTGGCGAGAGGCCATGCCCGAAATCTCGTGGCGATGCCGACGACGCAGCAACTCGAGCAGCCATCGCAGCGTGGGAGAACGAGGATCGCAAGGCAAAATCTGACTTAATCCTAGCTATAAATCCCTCTGAGTTGAAGCAGGTACGTGGTTGTAAAACGTCCAAAGATGTGTGGGATAAATTAAAATCCATATACGACTCGAAAGGTCCCGCGCGCAAAGCAACGTTACTCAAACGCCTTATTCAAACAAAAATGTCGGAAGGCGGGGACGTTAAGACACACATCGCTCAATTTTTCGATGCCGTCGATAAGCTAGAATCCATGGATGTTCAGATCAACGGAGATCTTCTCTCGATCATGCTTCTCTATAGCCTACCTAGCAGTTTCGAGAACTTTAGATGCGCGATAGAATCTCGCGACGCGCTGCCAAACGCTGAGCAATTAAAAATAAAAATCGTAGAGGAATACGAAGCGCGAAATCAAGTCACCGTCAACGAATCAGGCGCGATGCTCGCTCACGGCAGGCGCAACCCGAATTCGAAATCCGGCAAGAATAACGCATCGACGTCACATAACGATAAGAACGCGAAAGCACCTTTTCGTCCTAAATACAAATGCTCTTTCTGTAAGATTACCGGCCACAAATATGCTGACTGCCGTAAAAGGAAGACGCAAGAAGCCGAAAAAGCAAACAATACGGAAGCGGAAAGTTTCTTCGCGGAAGTCGCTCAGTATTCGTCATCCGAGCCCGCCAAGGGCGTAGGCGCAAGTCAATGGTGTCTCGACAGCGGGTGCACGTCTCATCTATGCAAAGACGCTCGAATGCTGACAAACTCGATGTCCACACAAAGCGACATCAGGTTAGCCAACAACGCAACAAGTACGGTGGATGCAAAAGGGAACGTAGAACTTCTCACGAGAGTTAATAATAAAACTAAAAGGATTCGACTGGAAAATACCCTGCATGTTCCAGATCTGAGAACCAACCTATTATCTGTAGCCAAGATTGTGGACAAACGCTATCAAGTCGTATTCGGCTCAAACCAAGCATCCGTAAAGGACATCAAAGGAAATATTAAGCTCACCGCTGAACGTCAAGGTGACTTATATATTCTGAAAGGATCCGGCGAACAAGCTAATACAGTCTCGCAGAAGAAATACTCTGATACCGAAATCTGGCATCAACGCCTCGGCCATCTTAACTTAAGAGACTTACTACTAATGTCGAAAACTCAAGCAGCATCCGGATTCAAGCTGAAGGATAACTCCAAAGTTTCGAACTGCAAAATATGCATCACACAGAAACTAACAAGTTTTCCATTCTCATCTCGAGCTAACAGATCACAGCACCGCCTCGACATCATTTATTCTGATCTCTGCGGACCAATGCGAGTAAATTCAACGGGAGGCGCGCGCTACTTCATGACGCTCATCGACGATCATACAAGATGGTGTCAAGTCTACTTTCTGAAGAGTAAGGATGAAGCAACAAGCAAATTCATCGAATTCAAGAACTTCGTCGAAAATCAGACAGGTCTCAAGGTGAAGGCTTTTCATTCGGACAACGGAAAGGAGTTTTGCAACTCCGCCATGGATCGTATATTGAAGGATTCCGGAATTCAACGACGCCTAACCATTCCGCATACTCCTGAGCAAAACGGGGTAGCCGAGCGGAAAAACAGAACGCTGATTGAAACCGCTCGTTGCCTGCTGGCACAATCCGGACTCCCGACACAATTTTGGGCAGAAGCTATCAACACTGCGAATTACATACGGAATCGTTGCATCACTAAGAGTTTGGATGGATGTACTCCTTACGAACAATGGAAAGGCGAGAAACCCGACATAAGTCATCTTAGATCATTCGGATGTAAGGTACACGTTCTAAATAAGAATCCGAATAAGGGAAAATTCGAGCCCAGAACCGTCGAAGGCATTTTCGTCGGTTATGCTGACACTTCCAAGGGTTACCGCATCTGGATCGCGAAGGACCGAAAAGTCATTGTCGCAAGGGATGTGAAATTCCTGGATGGATTCGACACGAATAACACTTACGAAGACTTCATAAGTAATGAAACGACAAATGGTCGGACGAAGCTTCTCAATGAAGATGATGACTCACTTCAAAACCTAGGGATAGATATCGCAAACAATGATGAAATGATCCATCGTCGAGCACCCGAAGATCCAGCAGATGCTGATATCACGGCTGAAGATGAAGACGAGGATGACGATCCGCCACCATCTGCAAATGAAGATGACCACTTCAACGAAGATCAACCGCTTGTACGAGGTCCTGGACGTCCACGGAAGATTCGTACCGGGAAACCTGGTCGACCAGCTAAGCAGTACCACATGAAAGGACCGGTTTTGCAACAGAGTCGGCCCGCGACCGTTGAGGAAAATCCCGAAGAAGAGAATATGGCCGAAGATCTGGAGTGGTTCGACGCGCAGTTTGCCATGGCCGCTTCTGAAATATCTCTTTCTCAGGCTGTTTCAGGTCCAGACGGTAATGAATGGCGAGACGCTGTGTATGCCGAGATTAAGTCTCTCATAAGCAACGACACCTGGACACTCGTTGACAGACCCAATGGCGAAAAGGTGATAGGCTGCCGAACCGTGCTGAGGAACAAATACAAGGCGAACGAAGAGCTGGAACGAAGGAAGGCCCGCGTAGTTGCAAGGGGATTCTCACAACGTCCTGGCGTAGATTTCCACGATACATTCGCCCCGGTTGCAAGACTCAGTTCGTTGAGGGCGCTCATGGCTGCGTCCGTAGAGCAAGGCATGCGGATCTCACAAATTGACATCACTACTGCCTATCTAAATGGCATAATGGACATGTTAGTATACATGGAGATGCCGGAGATGCTACAGGAGATGCTTGAGAGGATCATTGCGACCGAATCTAACGCTGTTCTGATCGAGAAGGCTAAAAAGATGTTGTATGCGCTCAAGAAGGGTAACAAGGTATGCAAGCTCGAGAAGGCAATATACGGCCTTCGTCAGGCAGGCCGTCGATGGTACGAACGACTGGACGAAGCTCTCAAGAAACTTGGACTGACTCCAACCCATGCCGACCCGTGCGTGTACTACGACAAGGAGAAACGAACGCTGGTATTGGTCTACGTAGACGATATTATCATAGCTTCTCGCGATGAAACCCGCATCATTCACTTGAAAGAAGAACTGGCCAAGGTCTTCGTAATCAAGGATCTTGGATACCCAAAATATTGTCTCGGGATTGAAATATCTCGGATCAAGGACGGGATACATCTATCTCAAGCTGGATACATCCGTGACGTTCTAGACAAATTTGGCATGACCGATTGTAAGCCAGTGAAGACACCTCTGGATGCTAGTGTCAAGCTGCATGGTGCTGTCGAAGACACGGACGTAGACGAATCAAAACTACCCTATCGCGAACTCCTAGGTTCGCTGATGTACCTGGCACAGGGAACTCGCCCTGATATTGCTCACGCAGTAAGCGCACTAAGCCAATGGTGCACCTCTTTTAAACGAGTCTACTGGACATCTGCCAAGAGGGTACTCAGATACCTCAAGGGCACCATCAACCACGGATTGTACTACACGAAATGTGGAAAGGCCCTTATCGGATATACGGATGCTGATTGGGGCAACTGCGGCCTGGATCGCAGGTCGTACACTGGATCTGTGTTCCTACTAGCCAACGCTGCTATATCGTGGGAGTCGCGAAAGCAAAGAACCGTGGCTCTCTCATCCACTGAAGCGGAGTATACCGCCCTTAGCGATGCTGCAAGGGAAGCCATTTATTTATCTAAACTTCTTTCAGAGATTGGGTTACCATCACTCGGGAAGGTAACACTTCATAACGACAACCAAGGCGCTGCGAAGCTGGCTGTCAACCCGGTCTTCCATTCAAGGTCAAAACACATTGACATTAGATGTCATTTTATTAGACAGGCCCTGACGGATCACCGGATCAACCTCGTCTATACACCCACGGAGGACATGATCGCCGACGTTCTTACCAAGGCACTACTGAGCAGCAAACATTCGTTCTGTACCAATGGACTTGGGATGAAAGACATCGCAGCCTCACGCACTCAAATTTGAGAGAGGGTGTTAGGGATATCGCAAATTCTCGTACTCAAAGTCGATGTCCCTATCGATATATCGGGGCGCCATCAAGCGTTACCGACTGCGTCGTCGGGTTTACTATCTACCATTTATTGTGATCCATGTTCTTCTCAATAGTCTGTCCGTTCTGTTTGGTTATCTCTCTACTCTCGATCATCGCGAACGCGGAGGCAAATTACTTTGTATCGAATCGTTTCGTTCATTCATTTTATGTTAAACGTATTCTTCCAATAAACACAAGAGATACATTCGGCTTTACATCCGTCTCGTTTTCTCGGTCGTTACCTATCCCTGCATAGCTCGAACAACTAGTTTCACTGAAATGGGTGCTACCTATTCCATAATTTCTCACTGTAGCTGGAGAAATTGTAGACAGCCGTAAATTACCTGTTAATAATATATATTTATTATAGTCATCTTATCAAGAGACACGGTAGTGTCTCGCGCCAAGTACACGCGGAGCGAGACCGCACCGTGACTCTTTTACGCGACGCGACGGGTTGCGAGTACCCGAGATGTTGAGATCTCGATAACGAGTGAACGGATCAAGTTCTAAGTAGGCTTGATCGATAGCTTGGGGTCCAATTAGGGGGGGGTTTCTCTCATAATATTCCGCTACGTGCCCTACGAGCGGAGATATTGCGACGCAAAGTCCAAATGGGAAAATTTATTTTTAAGATACTCCTTCTTCTTCCACGTCGACCGTCTCTCATGCCATATCACGTGATCAGAGAAAATGTTCCTTTCACTTTTTTGACACTGGCGGCGCAGGTATCGCCAGTTTCGATATCGCGCGCGTATTTCGAACGATCTAGTAGGTAAATTATTAAAGGTCGATAAACTTATCGGTCAGAAGAAAGATTTCTATTTAGTTAAATTAAGTATATATATAATATATATTGATTCTTATGAATCAAGCTTGAATTCGATGTTTAGGTATCCCAGGTTGCCGATGACGAGATACAGATAGTGCGCTTCATAGTTTTCGGTGTCCAGGTGTAATAATACGTTGAATTCGATGTCTAGGTGTCCCACGTTGCCGATGACGAGATCCACATAGTGCGCTCCGTAGTTTTCGGTGTCTACGTGTATTAATACCTTGAATTCGATGTCCACGTGTTCAAGGTTGCCGACGACGGGATCCAGATAGTGCGCTTCATAGTTTTCGGTGTCCAGGTGTAATCGTACGTTGAATGCGACGTCTAGGTGTCCCAGGTTGCCGATGACGATGTCTAGATAGTGAGCTCCGTAGTTTTCGGTGTCTACGTGTATTAATACCTTGAATTCGATTTCTAGGTGTCCCAGGTTGCCGATGACGAGGTCCACATAGTGCGCTTCGTAGTTTTCGGTGTCCATGTGTAATAATACGTGGAATTCGATGTCTACGTGTTCCAGGTTGCCGATGACGAGGTCCACATAGTGCGCTCCGTAGTTTTCGGTGTCTACGTGTATTAATACCTTGAATTCGATGTCCACGTGTTCCAGGTTGCCGACGACGGGATCCAGATAGTGCGCTTCATAGTTTTCGGTGTCCAGGTGTAATCGTACGTTGAATGCGACGTCTAGGTGTCCCAGGTTGCCGATGACGATGTCTAGATAGTGAGCTCCGTAGTTTTCGGTGTCTACGTGTATTAATACCTTGAATTCGATTTCTAGGTGTCCCAGGTTGCCGATGACGAGGTCCACATAGTGCGCTTCGTAGTTTTCGGTGTCCATGTGTAATAATACGTTGAATTCGATGTCTACGTGTTCCAGGTTGCCGATGACGAGGTCCACATAGTGCGCTCCGTAGTTTTCGGTGTCTACGTATATTAATACCTTGAATTCGATGTCCACGTGTCCCAGGTTGCCGATGACGATGTCTAAATAGTGCGCTCCGTAGTTTTCGGTGTTCACGTGTATTAATACCTTAAATTCGATGTCCACGTGTCCCAGGTTGCCGATGACGATGTCTAGATAGTGAGCTCCGTAGTTTTCCGTGTCCAGGTGTAATAATACGTTGAATGCGATGTCTAGGTGTCCCAGGTTGCCGATGACGAGGTCCAGATAGTGCGCTTCATAGTTTTCGGTGTCCAGGTGTAATCGTACGTTGAATTCGATGTCTAGGTGTCCCAAGTTGCCGATGACGAGGTCCACATAGTGCGCTCCGTAGTTTTCGGTGTCTATGTGTATCAATACCTTGAATTCGATGTCCACGTGTCCCAGGTTGCCGATGACGGGATCCAGATAGTGCGCTCCATAGTTTTCGATGTCCAGGTGTAATCGTACGTTGAATGCAATGTCTAGGTGTCCCAGATTGCCGATGACGATGTCTAGATAGTGAGCTCCGTAGTTTTCGGTGTCCAGGTGTAATAATACGTTGAATGCGATGTCTAGGTGTCCCAGGTTGCCGATGACGATGTCTAGATAATGAGCTCGGTAGTTTTCGGTGTCTACGTGTATTAATACCTTGAATTCGAGTTCTAGGTGTCCCAGGTTGCCGATGACGATGTCTAGATAGTGAGCTCCGTAGTTTTCGGTGTCTACGTGTATTTAATTCCTTAAATTCGATGTCCACGTGTCCCAGGTTGCCGATGACGGGATCCACATAGTGCGCTCCGTAGTTTTTGGTGATTAGGTGTATTAATAACTTTAAATCCGAATGTAGGACACGTAGATATCAAATTTGAGGTATTAATACACGTAGACACCGAAAACTACGGAGCGCACTATGTGGATCTCGTCATCGGCAACGTGGGACACCTAGACATCGAATTCAACGTATTATTACACCTGGACACCGAAAACTATGGAGCGCATTATTTGTAACCCGTTATCGGCAACCTGGGATACCTAGACATCGAATTCAAGCTTGATTCATAAGAATCGACTTAAAAATTTCCTAGCGCAGAACTAAAATTATGTCATAACATAATAAAAATTCGTTGAATTAAAATTATGTCTAGACATAATAAAAACTGGACAAATTAAAATTATGTCTAGAATAAAATTTGGATGAATTAAAATTATGTCTGACATAAATATAATTCCGCATTTTTATTATGTGTATACACATAATTTTAATTCATACAATTTTTATTACGTGTACACATAATTTGTTTTTGAATGAACGTAAAACGTATTTGTTACAATATCTATTCATTATTGAAAATTGATATGCGCGACAAAAGCTCTTGTATATCATTAATTATGTTATTATTTAGATATTATATATATTTTTATTTATATATTTTCAGTATTATTAAAAAAATTATTAGCATTTAGGATACGAATCTTTTTCCGTTAGTTTGTAAGTTTCATGATTAAAAAGATTATGTCGTATTATTAATACCTCGAAATAACACTCTGTACATATAGTTTATACAATGCGTAATACTACAAAAAAGCGTGATATCTGTATAAAATTACCTTTTTTAAAAAAAAGGTAAAGAAAGGCGCCAAGTACACGCATAGTAGTGTGTATGTTGTCACCTTGAAAAAAAAACAGTGGTAGTATTATACCTCACAAAAATCTAAGTAACAAGTGATAGACGTAATCTTTGTATTTCGAAAAATCTCGAAAAAACCTAAGCAGTAGTATCTTTATCTCGAAAAAACCGAAGTAACAAGTGGTAGACGTAATCTTTGTATCTCCAAAAATCTCGAAAAAATCTAAGCAGTAGTATTTTTATTTCTAAAAAATTATTACTTAAGTGATTATTTTACAATTACAAAAAAGAAATGATATCTCTTTTTAAATTACAGCGCCAATTACAGAGAACATTTTTCGAGATCGAGGTATAATATTACCACACTGCTTTCTTCAATTAGAATAAAAGATTGAATCATGAAGAATTACACAGAGGTAACAGTACAAAATACAAATATTTTTTTAAAATATTTAAACCCAACAAGGGAATACAAGGTATTTAAATACAAAGTTTATATATGTATTTTAAAAGATTTAATCGCATCGCAAAGAATTACAGAGGTAACAGTACAAAAAATAAAAATATTTTATTCAAATACATAAATTTTTCTTGTCAAAAAACTTGGCGCTGCTAGAGAGAGGAAGAGAGAGAGAGAGACACCTTTTATTCTATACTTAATCATAAGCCGCATTATTCGAGAGAAAAAGAGACCTTTTACAAATGTAAATATTACTTATTCTATACTTATTCTATACTTAATTTTAATCGCTTTAAAAATATAAACTTATCCTAACTTATCCTATACTTAATCATAAGCCGCATTATTCACCGTCACACACACACACACACACACACACACACACACACACATCACCCACATTCACTCGCTCGCACATACACACCAGGCTGACCTAATTTTGAGGTCTAGCAGCGCCAAGTTTTTTGACAAGAAAAATTTATGTATTTGAATAAAATATTTTTATTTGTTGTACTGTTACCTCTGTAATTCTTTGCGATGCGATTAAATCTTTTAAAATACATATATAAACTTTGTATTTAAATACCTTGTATTCTCTTGTTGGGTTTAAATATTTTTAAAAAATATTTGTATTTTGTACTGTTACCTCTGTGTAATTCTTCATGATTCAATCTTTTATTCTAATTGAAGAAAGCAGTGTGGTAATATTATACCTCGATCTCGAAAAATGTTCTCTGTAATTGGCGCTGTAATTTAAAAAGAGATATCATTTCTTTTTTGTAATTGTAAAATAATCACTTAAGTAATAATTTTTTAGAAATAAAAATACTACTGCTTAGGTTTTTTCGAGATTTTTGGAGATACAAAGATTACGTCTACCACTTGTTACTTCGGTTTTTTCGAGATAAAGATACTACTGCTTAGGTTTTTTCGAGATTTTTCGAAATACAAAGATTACGTCTATCACTTGTTACTTAGATTTTTGTGAGGTATAATACTACCACTGTTTTTTTTTTCGAGGTAACAACATACACACTACTATGCGTGTACTTGGCGCCTTTCTTTACTTTTTTTTTAAAAAAGGTAATTTTATACAGATATATATATATACACACACACACATATATATGTATATATATCTTACTAAAAAATAATATTATGTAAAGAGCGCTATTTTCTATCAATTCGTTAACAAAATTTTTATTATAAATTTTATCGACTATACAAAGTTAAATTAAAGCTACAACCCTAGTAGCATAAAAATATATAAAAATTTTTAAACTTATTTTTAAAATATCTTTGGAAATAAGTTTTTAATATCTTTTATACATTTTTTGCTACTTGGAAAAATAATAAAAGTTTAAAAATATTTCACGATCGACAAAATTGAAAATACTTGAACTGGTATTATTTTTCTCGTAGAATTTATTCTGGAAATTATGGTAATTGTAGGACAATATGGTATGGAAAGAATTTTATAAGAATTTCTTTGATTAATATTTATCACAATATCTATCACAATAAAATATAAAATATGTTTGATTAATTTTACTATACAGTTTAGTAAAATTAAACATATTTTATATTTTATTGTAATAGATATTATTATTTTTATTGTGATAAATATTAATCAGAAATTTTTATAAAATTATTTTTAAGCCATATTGTTTCATGAGTGTAGTAACTGT
>JASTWP010001191.1:0-85356 GCA_030770255.1 Temnothorax ravouxi
TTTTTTCGTCGCTTTAAATTTGGACGCAGCACTGATCCGGTTGACGTGGAACGTCCCATATATATATATATATATCTATATCTATAAAGGAAGATGTCCTGACTGACTGACTGACTCATCAACACCCAGCCCAAACCCCTGAACCGAATTTTTGTCAAAAGTATATGAAATAGGGGTAGAATTTTCCGGGGAGTGCCACTATGTGTATAGTTTTTCGTTACCGATTTTCTGGAAACCGGTTTTTCTAATTCCTTCAAATTTTCGGGAAATAATTCACCAAATCTCAAAAAATTATAGATCAAACAGGGGTAGAAATTTCCGGGGAGTGCTATAAAATGTATAATTTTTCGTTACCGATCTTTTTGGAAGCCGGTATTGAAATTTTTTCAATTTTTCGGGAGTTTATTGACCGAATCTTAAAGAATTGTATATGAAGTAGAGGTAGAATTTTCTGGGGAGCGCCATGATGTGTACAGTTTTTGTTACCGATCTTTTCGAAAACCGGTTTCTTTAATTTTTCAAATTTTTTGGAAAATAATTAATTGAATCTCAAAAAATTGTACATGAAGTAGGAGTAGAATTTCCCGGGGAGTGTTATAAAGTGTACTATTTTTTGTTACCGATCTTTTTGGAAACCGGTTCCGAATAATCGAATCTCAAAGAATTGTACATAAAGCAAGGTTTAAATTTTCCGAGGAGTGCTATAAAAAGTATATCATTTTTCGTTACCGATCTTTTTGAAAACCGGTATCAGAAGTTTGACAAATTTTAAAGAATTGTATATAAAACAGGGGTAAAATTTCCCAAGGAGTGCTATAAACTGTATAGTTCTTTGTTACCGATCTTTTTGGAAATCGTTTACGAAATTTTTCCTAGGAAATAATTGAGTGAATCTCAAAGAATTGTATATGACGGAATTGAACTTCAGTAGATAAAAAAGTAATATTTTTCAATTTATAGCATTTTAGAGAGAAAGAGAGAGAAAGAAGAGAGAGAGAGAGAGAGAGGGAGGGGGAGAGAAAGAGAGAGAGAAAAAGAGGGAGGGGGAGAGAAAGAGAGAAAGAGGAGGGAGAGAGAGAGAGAGAGCGAGAGAGAAGGAGGAAGAGAGGGGAGAAAAAGAGAGAGAGGGGGAGGGAGAGAGAGAGAGAGGGGAGAGAGAGAGAGGGAGGGGGAGAGAAAGAAAGAGAGAGGGAAAGGGAGAGAAAGAGAAAGAGAGAAATAGAGAGAAAGGGGGGGAAAGAGAGAGGGAAAGAGAGAGAGGAAGAGACTATTTTTGTGTCTTATTACACATGTCCTCCGGGGCGAAGCCCGGGTAACCAGCTAGTATGTATATATATATATATATATATATATATATATATATATATATATATATGTATATATATATATATATATATATATATACATAGATATATGTATACATTTCGACCTTTCTACTTCGTATAGTATATTTCTTGTGAAGTTGCTTTAGGAAGATATAAATGTATAGCAAACCATTAAATTTCCTTAAATATAAATTGTAGTAGTTTAGAGTAAACATGGGTTAAAAATTAGACATGTATATTATACATACTTATAATACGTAACAATTGCTAGGAAGTTTAAATAATGCTTTGTGAATACCTACGCGAGAGAAGCTTGCTTGTTCGCGGTAAATAGAACCAACTAATCGAGATTACTAACATAATTTGTCAAAAGATGGCTGAAAGCCTATCTTTTTTTTATACACGCGCAAAACTTGTCACAGTTCTGCAGCTGACATGAACTTTGAAAAGAATCTTGGGAACTCAAATGCTTTCAAAGGTAATCGTCTGTTACATTTTTTTTACGGACTTAAACGAATAAGGCCACATTTTTTGGCCCCGTCTAAAAAACAATAAATGTATAAGCTAATTGATAAACAATAATTAAGCCACGCAGATTTGTGATCGTTTATAGCTTACAGTTTCGTCAACCGTTTATCCGGCATTGTTTTATTAAAAATACGCGGCACGTAACTTTTCGAAAATAATGAAACTTTCCCGATTGGCCTTAAACTTTTACTATTTGTTTTGGCGGGTCTCTCGGGGTCTCTTTTATCCCCGTGTATCTTGCGGCAATGTGATGCTTGAGATTTAAAGTTGAACGTGAAGGGAAAACGAAAAAAAAAAGAATGGAAGCTAGAATGGAAAAGAAATAAGCAAAGGAGAAGCGATATTGTAAGTGATGTGTACAATTTAAGTTTCGACGAAATAATAAGCTCGTCTTTCTGTTGTTTGCCACTTATCGGAATATAGGTCAACTTTATTGCGACATCGTTATATCGAAGACGCATTCGCTTGCCATTGCTCACCGCGGGTCGAGATTCGCTCGCGGATTTTTTTTTATTTCCTCGCGAAGTGGGAGATCGCGCAGCGGTTTAATAACCCAGCACGTAACTGAAAGTAACGATCTCTCTTTATAAAAAGTTACTGCGAGAGGAATAATGTGCCCCATGGGTACAACGCGGCGGATGGAATTAAAGCCTCCCGCCGATCGCCAATTGAAATCACCGTTAAAATTGTTCGCCAGATAAGCGTAACGTGTCCCCCCAGTTCGTACTACAACATTGAAAATTAAATGACATGATGCTGCGCCTGTTCATTAATTAATCTTACAGTTATTAGCCTGAGAACGGGCACCTGGGGTGATTTTTACACCCCAGTGTCAAAAAAGTGAAGCTCACATCACAGTAATTTTTTTTTATCGATTGAGAATTTATACCTATCCTTTTTCATTTGAATAAAGTTTGTAAACTTAACTCGTATAATAATAGAAAAAATTTAGGATTTATACATTTATAGTACAGACTTATTAAAACTTGCTGGAGTGTAGAAATCACCCCAGATGACTGTTTACGTTACAAAAATGAATAAAGTATGATAAGAGAGTTTTATGTTATAAATTCGAAATAATAATATGAGCTTAAATAAGGTTATGAGTGTATATATATTTTATTTATAGATAATAAATAAATAATAATGTATAATTATATAACATATTATATATAATATAAAATAGAAAAAATAAGAAGTAATAAAATATTTGTTAAACATTTATTTAGTGCAACATGGTTTGTTAATAAAAATATGATATTTTTCTAATATATTTATTATATTTTAATCTAATTAATACATCGAAAATTTTAAGAAGATCAAATTTTAATATAAATATTTATTTTTATTTAAAAATACTTTTTATATAACTTACTAGCTGGTTACTCGGGCTTCGCCCGGGAGTCGTTTTTCTTCAAACGACTTTATTTGTGTTTCAATATTCTTAATCAAAAAAAAATTTCTTTATCAGGCAATGGCTGATAAAATTTGATCCACTAACGAATGAGTAGTTAAGCAAACATACATACACACCAATCCATAAAAATGCTATAAATTAAAAAATATTACTTTTTTATCGACTGAAGTTCAATTATTTCCCGAAAAATTAGAAAAATTTTGTAACCGATTTCCAAAAAGATTGGTAACGAAAAATTACACACTTTATGGCAATCCCCGGGAAATTGTACCCCTGTTTTATATACAATTCTTTAAGATTCGGTCAATTATTTCCCGAAAATTAGAAAAATTTTGGATACCGATTTCCAAAAAGATCGGTAACAAAAAACTATACATTCTATAACACTCCCCGGAAAATTCTATTCCTATTTTATATACTTTTGGTAAAAATTCGGTCGAATAGTTCAAGAGTGTATAAAGAACATACATACATACATACAGACATTCTATTTTATATATATAGATATTTATACGTATAACATAATAAACAAATACCATAAAAATACATTATGTTTAATAATTCTAGACATGCAAACACAATATAAAAGATTGTATATGATAGCGACTAATCTTATTTTAAATTTTAATAATACCTAATTTTTTTTTAATAGTAACTAGTCTTTTTACGAATTTTTAAATAATGTATGTAATTAAATAAAAAATCTACAATATAAAAGCTTTTTATTAATTGATGTCTTCATTTTTTAGGAATATTATCATAATAAACCGCTTAATGTGCTTGTTTCATTTTAAGGTAGCTACTGCATTAGCGAAAACAAAGATTTTTTATTGGCATTAAACTACGTTATTCTATAAGGCATTATACGTGATCAGGAATTAATTCACAATTTTTTACCACGTAATTACGGAAATATAAGCATTCAAAGTTGGTCAGTCTTACATTAGGTTATATGTGAACGACGTGCAAAATCGTAATTAACGAGACTTTACGAGTATTTTAAAAAAAGATTGAAATTTGGAAAACAGAAGATCTTATCAATTAATTTATTACGAATGATTTAAAAGAAAAAAAACGTTAGTTTACCATTGCAATAAAAAGATATTCAATATTAAAGCAAACAAAATGTAGCTAACAGAGAAGGGAGAAGTTAGTCGGCCATCAAAACTTGACAGTAGCGCGGACCGCACCTAACCTCATTTTCGGCGCCAATGTCAAAATAATCAGAATTAATGACGCAAAACTTCCAGAAAGTCATTTTTTATCATTATTATGATAGTTGAGAAATTTATGCCTATATTGCACCCAATTTTTTAGATTTTTTATTACAGTCGTTTTGACAAATGTGAAGTTGGTACCCGTGTGTAAGACACTTCGTTTTTAATTAATTACCTGTATCTGGGATTAATTACATGGTGTTATTATACATTTCTGGAAACTAGAAATTGCACTGAACAAGGTGATACCAAATATACATTTTTTAATACATTAATAAAAAATTTTTTTTTGAGACTCTATTTTGACTCACTGCAACGCAGTAGCTACCTTTATATATATATATCTATATATTGTCCTCTAATACTAATAAATTATGAAACAATCAAAAATATACTATATGTAATTAATAACAATGACTCTTAATTAGGGTGTAAAAATTATTCCAAATAATTATTTATGCAAAAAAAATCAGACGATAGATAATTTTATTTAATGCTTTTTAATAATTGGATTTGAATCAGATTTGAGCTCTTAAATTAACTTGAAAATAATGTATAGTTTACTTTGGAATTATTTCTCTACAAAAAGAATATTAATGATTACGCTACTATAAATAAAATTCTTGAAAATGATATGTGTGACTATCAAAATAGCTCTTCTTTTGAGCACGGTAATTAATTACAACTTTACAGTATATAGCTTAAATGCTCCATTTTGTGCAATTTATATAATTTAAAAAAATGCATCCACGTTTTCAAATGCTGAGCTTTAAAATAAGGATTTTAAAACTATCAGTATAGTAGATAAGCGCTCACGCCTAATAAACTTTAGATTAGTAATTTTAGGGTTAAAGCATTAAAGCATAATGTCGCTCGTAGCGACAAAAAGGTGTATAGGATGTGCGATGTGCGCTAATGAATTGATGGATCTTGCCTCGCCTCAAAATCCTAGCAAATCACTTTCTTTGATAAATGCGTCATTTATTCTTTATTATTCTGTCTCATTATAAATTCCGTTTCATCAGTTAGTCTGTATCGAATTACGTACAATTGTGTACATACGCATGTGTGTTATATCTCGTGTTTAATTATGGTAATTTATATTTTGATTATAATCTCAAATCATTATTAACCATCATGGAATAAGGTTTACCGCAGATATGTAGTAATAATGTGCGACATAATATTCGTAAAAATTAACAATTCAGCTTTAACATTTATTTTAAAATTATATTTATTTATTAATAAAAGTTTCAGAATCCGTTTAAAAGCATTTTTATCAATAACATATTTATTCTGTATTTTTATTTTTTATATACAAGAATTGTTTTTTAAGCTGCAGAACTTTATATGTACAATATTTTAGATTATTTTCAAATATTCCATTTTCTGTGAACTTGATATTGTCAGATATGTTATAATTAAATTTGTGTTTTATACTTTTATTTTCCATTTTTTACACGTTGGGTGATATTTTTGCAAAAATTCATTGCAGCCACATTTTGCTATTTGGTAAGCAAAGTTCTTCAATTCTTCATGCTTCCAACTTAAAATATATTTGCAATTTATATATCATTGAGAAGAAGAAAAGGAGTTGTCGATATAGCTTAGATGACATTATTCATGTCTGATATCTCGTGTTCAAACGTTTTAATATTTTTAAGATACCTATACATATACTTATTTTGTTATATCGATTTTATACATGAAATAAGCTAAATTTTTCTTTATGTGCAATTGTGCATCTCATTGTGCATAAAATAGTATACAATTAATATCGTTTTGATAAAACATAAATCTTTAATTTCTTCTTCACAAAATTATATTACCTAACTTAACTCAAGTGACATGTATTTAACTTAAGTGGTAGCTTTATATCTTTTTCACAAAATTATATTACCTAACGGCAAGTTTTTTTACAAGAAAAATTTATTTATTTTGTTTTAATTAAATATTTTTATTTTGTACCGTTACTTCTTTAATTCTTTGTAATTAAAATGATTCTTTGTAATATTAAAAATTTGTTAAAGAGAATTAAGAAGCTATTATCACTTGGGTTTAGAAGAAGAAGACCCTTGAATAGAAATACGAAGATACCACTTGGGTTTTATTTCTTTAAAGTAGTTACATAACAATTATCTTTCAAAGCAATATACATATTCTCTTTACAATTGGCACAATTTAATTTAAAGATTTCACATCTTTTTTTAAAATACATGTCACTTAAGTTAAGTTAGGTAATATAATTTTGTGAAAAAGATATAAAGCTACCACTTTGGTTAGATACATGTCACTTGAGTTAAGTTAGGTAATATAATTTTGTGAAAAAGAAATTAAAAATTTCACATCTTTTTTTTTTAAATACATGTCACTTGAGTTAAGTTAGATAATATAATTTTGTGAAAAAGATATAAAGCTACCACTTAGGTTAGATTTTTGAATTTACAAAATACATTGCGTGTACTTAGCACTTTTTTTTACCTTTTTTGAAAAAGGTATTTTGTACTGATATCACCTATTTTGTAGTGTTAAGCAAGAATCTGCAAAACATTTTTATTTTTTATTTTTTAATTATTTACAAAATTAGCAATAACAACAAATACATAAAAATTAATAATATTTAAGTAAAAGTAAATTATACATTTCTCACAAAAATTGAAGGAACACTAAATTTTATCTTTAAAAATAGGCAAAATTCGAGCAGCTGTAACTTTGTAAAAAATAAATAAAATTTAAATTTCAAGCTTAAAGCAGGGAGCACACACTTCTGCATAACGCATAATGCGTAAGCATAAGAAAACTGATTGGTCTATTTCTTTATGCACATGTGTATGGACCAATCAATTTTCTTATGCTTACGCATTATGCATTGTGCAGAAGTGTGTGCTCCCCGCTTAAAATCTCTACTTTCGAAAAGTTACTTTTATTCGTCCAATTTTTATTATGTCTAGACATAATTTTAATTCAGCGAATTTTTATTATGTCAAGACATAATTTTAATTCTGCCGCTAGGGAATTGTCGATTCTTTTGAATCAAGCTTGAATTCAATGTCTAGGTGTCCCAGGTTGCCGATAACAAGGTCCACATAGTGCGCTTCATAGATTTCGGTGTCCAGGTGTATTAATACCTTGAATTTGATGTCCACATGTTCCAGGTTGCCGATAACGGGTTCCAGATAGTGCGCTCCATAGTTTTCGGTGTCCAGGTGTAATAATACGTTGAATTCATGGTCTAGGTGTTCCACGTTGCCGATGACGAGGTCCACATAGTGCGCTCCGTAGTTTTCGGTGTCTACGTGTATTAATACCTCGAATTCGATATCTACGTGTCCTACATTCGGATTTAAAGTTATTAATACACCTAGTCACCAAAAACTACGAAGTGCACTATGTGGACCTGTCATCGGCAACCTGGGACACGTGGACATCGAGTTCAAGGTATTAATACATGTAGACACCGAAAACTACGGAGCGCACTATGTGGACATCGTCATCGGCAACCTGGGACACCTAGACATCGAACTCAACGTACAATTACACCTAAACACCGAAAACTATGAAGCGCACTATCTGGATCCCGTCATCGGCAACCTGGGACACGTGGACATCGAATTCAAGGTATTAATACACGTAGACACCGAAAACTACAGAGCGCACTATGTGGACCTCGTCATCGGCAACCTGGGACACCTAGACATCGAATTCAACGTATTATTACACCTGGACACCGAAAACTATGAAGCGCACTATCTGTACCTCGTCCTCGGCAACCTGGGATACCTAAACATCGAATTCAAGCTTGATTCATTAGAATCAATATATATTATATATATACTTAATTTAGCTAAATAGAAATCTTCCTCCTGACCGATAAGTCTATCGACCTTTAATAATTTACCTACTAGATCGTTCGAAATACGCGCGCGATATCGAAACTGGCGATACCTGCGCCGCCAGCGTCGAAAAAGTGAAAGTGACATTTTGAATATATATGTATATGTCATAAAAGACGTCGGCATTAGAAGTAGTAGAAAGTAGAAGTAGTATCTTAATTTAAAAATTTTCACTTTTGGACTTTGCGTCGCAATATCTCTGCTCGTAGGGCACGTAGCGGAATATTATAAGAGAACCCCCCCCCCCCGCCTAATTGGACCCCAAGCTATTGATCAAGCCTACTTAGAACTTGATCTGTTCACTCGTTATCGAGATCTCAACATCTCGGGTACTCGCAACCCGTCGCGTCGCGTAAATGAGTCACGATCGGTCTCGCTCTGCGTGTACTTGGCACGAGACACTACCGTGTCTCTTGATCATAAATATTTTTGGTATATTTTGGTATATTTTTGGTATATATATGAGATTAGAAAGGATTATTTTTTCTATAAAGAAGAAGTTATTTAATTTTTAGATGTATTAAATATTTAAATGTTACATTTCAGTCGCTTCCATATAATATAAAAAGTACACACCATATATATACTACGATGTACAGGCTGTATCATGACGATACAGAGCAGTACGACGGGTTGCCCATTCGAGCAGGCGCGCATGGTCGTTCACAATTGCGTTGACTTCGGTGCATCACCTATAATCACTCGCATATCTTTTTTACAATAAAATGGACTTTGTAGCGCCCGAAGTTGCAATAAAATTGTGACGGATTTCTGCAGCAGTAACGTTAAAACAGAAGTCGAGATGACAATACAGGTTATGACACGGTAAAATACGGTAAAATAAAATCTAATACGGTAAAATACGGCGAAATAAAATCAAACACGGTAAAATACGGCGAAATAAAATCAAACACGGTAAAAAACTTTAAAATAAAATCAATCGCGATAAAATACGGTGAAATAAAATCAATCGCGGTAAAATACGGTAAAATAAAATCAAACACGGTAAAATACGATAAAATAAAATCAAACATGGTAAAATACGATAAAATAAAATCAAACACGGTAAAATACGGCGAAACAAAATCAAATGCGGTAAGAAAACGTTGAAATAATATCAAACACGATAAAATACGGCGAAATAAAATCAAATACCGTAAAATACGGCGAAATAAAATCAAGCACGGTAAAAAACGTTGAAATAAAATCTAATTCGGTAAAATACGGCGAAATAAGCGAAAAACCATAGTCCATTATAATCATTATATGTTATAATTTTATTACTTAAATTATTTTTTGCACACAATGTTTATGCACAGGGCAAAAGTCAGCAATTAGCATATGTGTGCAAATTTAAATCATAAGTCGGCTAATAAATTTTATTCAATGTAAGTTTAAATAATGGCAGAAATCACCATTAACAAATCTTACAATATTCATTTTGTTTAATTAATTAATAATTTATCATTAAATTGATGATCAATTTAATATATCAATGCTAATGAGCATTATATAATTCTTTAATTATCATAATATTTAATAAATACTTTTCAGTAATAAATTCCTTGTAGATTTAAATGAGATTCAGTAGCATTATTTACATAAAGATGCTTATTAGCATCAGTATATTGAATTAATTATTAATGTTAATGATGAAATATTAATAATCTCAAATAAATGTTGTTAGACATAAGATCCGCTGATAATTGTTTTTATCGTTATAAATAACGATGGTAACGGTTATCAACTCGTGCCTAATAACATTTATTTCAGATTATTAATATATATATATTGTCACGTCTTTTTCACTCCCGGAGCGGTCCGGGCCGTTTGACGGATCAAAAGGGGAAGGAGAGAAGGATGATAAGCCTCTCCGGTAGTTCTCTCGCACCGAAAAAATCTCAGAAATCGCGAGAAACTAAAGAGAGAGACGCAAGGCGAAATAAGTATATATAACTAGTATATATAACTAGTATAAGTATATATATAACTTAAAGTTTGCTGTCGGTTACTGGCTGGGAGAGGTTTATCCTTGAAAACATCATTTTCATCCGTTCAGACTGTCTATATAGGACTAAGGTAAAAGAATTTTCTAGTTTTCGTTATATATTACCTGAAGATATATGTTTTGCAAAATGGAATATTGTTAAATGGATTAAAATTAATGACTTTCATTATGAGAATGGCATGTTGGTTGTTGTAGATTGGGAAAGAAGTAAAAATCCTCAATTTGGTTATGATTATACAATATCTGTATCTAGAGATAATATTGTATATTTTTTTACTTAAGAAACTTACTTCAGTAAATTTTAATACTCATTTCTATGCTTATAAAATTGATTTCACTGATCAATGGCATTACTTAAAATTTCAAGATTTGGCTATCCATACAGCAACCAATATCAGAATTATTGCTAATGATCACCGACTTATTTCGCCTTGCGTCTCTCTCTTTAGTTTCTCGCAATTTCGCGGACGCGAATTCACGCGTCTGGCGCCCAACAATAAAATTCGGTTAGTGGAGTGTCGGGGGTGCGAGAGAACTACCGGAGAGGCTTATCATCCTTCTCTCCTTCCCCTTTTGATCCGTCAAACGGCCCGGACCGCTCCGGGAGTGAAAAAGACGTGACAATATATATATATGAATAATCTGAAATAAATGTTATTAGGCACGAGTTGATAACCGTTACCATCGTTATTTATAACGATAAAAACAATTATCAGCGGATCTTATGTCTAACAACATTTATTTGAGATTATTAATATTTCATCATTAACATTAATAATTAATTCAATATACTGATGCTAATAAGCATCTTTATGTAAATAATGCTACTGAATCTCATTTAAATCTACAAGAAATTTATTACTGAAAAGTATTTATTAAATATTATGATAATTAAAGAATTATATAATGCTCATTAGCATTGATATATTAAATTGATTATCAATTTAATGATAAATTATTAATTAATTAAACAAAATGAATATTGTAAGATTTGTTAATGGTGATTTCTGCCATTATTTAAACTTACATTGAATAAAATTTATTAGCCGACTTATAATTTAAATTTGCACACATATGCTAATTGCTGACTTTTGCCCTGTGCATAAACATTGTGTGCAAAAAATAATTTAAGTAATAAAATTATAACATATAATAATTATAATGGACTATGGTTGTTCGCTTATTTCGCCGTATTTTACCGAATTAGATTTTATTTCAACGTTTTTTACCGTGCTTGATTTTATTTCGCCGTATTTTACCGTATTTGATTTTATTTCACCGTATTTTACCGCGATTGATTTTATTTTAAAGTTTTTTACCGTTTGATTTTATTTTAACGTTTTTTACCGTATTTGATTTTATTTCGCCGTATTTTACCGCGTTTGATATTATTTTAAAGTTTTTACCGTGTTTGATTTTATTTTAACGTTTTTTACCGTATTTGATTTTATTTCGCCGTATTTTACCGTATTTGATTTTATTTTGCCATAATTTACCGTATTTGATTTTATTTTAACGTTTTTTACCGTGCTTGATTTTATTTCACCGTATTTTACCGTATTTGATTTTATTTCGCCGTATTTTACCGCGTTTGATATTATTTTAAAGTTTTTTACCGTGTTTGATTTTATTTTAACGTTTTTTACCGTATTTGATTTTATTTCGCCGTATTTTACCGTATTTGATTTTATTTTGCCATAATTTACCGTATTTGATTTTATTTTAACGTTTTTTACCGTGCTTGATTTTATTTCACCGTATTTTACCGTATTTGATTTTATTTCACCGTATTTTACCGTGTCATAACCTGTATTGTCATCTCGACTTCTGTTTTTACGTTACTGCTGCGGAAATCCGTCACAATTTTATTGCAACTTCGGGCGCTACAAAGTTCATTTTATTGTAAAAAAGATATGCGAGTGATTATAGGTGATGCACCGAAGTCAACGCAATTGTGAACGACCATGCACGCCTGCTCGAATGGGCAACCCGTCGTACTGCTCTGTATCGTCATGATACAGCCTGTACATGCATACAAAATAGTTATAATCTCTCGAACTTTCTAGGTATGTAATGAACAAATTTAAAGTTCTTTGTTTTTATAGACACGCATGTGCGCCAAAAGTTTTCGTCCGAATCTTAACATTTTGCATCTTTTATACATTGAAAGAAACTCATATTCTTTTTCTACCAGCTAGAAACAAATTGTATATTATAAATAAATTTGAATATATTTTTAGCGCGCATTTTATATGTGTTTAATTGCATTATATTGTCGAATATATTTATATTAGACATTTTTTGTACAAAAATCCACTTTTAAAAAAGGCGTGTTAACTGAGTGAATTGCGTTTGTATCGAAATTATTGTTGCTTCTTTTCCGCGATGCCGATTGGTTCTCTCGCTGCGCTTACTTCATTTGCAGCTGTCATCGTATATTTTGACAGTTGTGTGTATCAAAAACTTAATAGTGTAATAGTAATAGCATAATGTTCAAGCTAAATGGCGCGCGCGAAGCGCGCGCGTCTGTAATGTCTAGTCCACTTTTAAAAAAGGCGTGTTAACTGAGTGAATTGCGTTTGTATCGAAATTATTGTTGCCTCTTTTCCGCGATGCCGATTGGTTCTCTCGCTGCGCTTACTTCATTTGCAGCTGTCATCGTATATTTTGACAGTTGTGTGTATCAAGAAGTTAATAGTGTAATAGTAATAGCATAATGTTAAAGCTAAATGGCGCGCGCGAAGCGCGCGCGTCTGTAATGTCTAGTCCTTTCTAAAAAAGGGCATGTTAAGTCGATACTCGCATATCTCGAAGTTTTTTGTTGCCGCTTTTCCGCGATGCCAATTGGTTCTCTCGCTGCGCTTACTTCATTTGCAGCTGTCATCGTATATATTTTAACAGTTGTATGTATTGTGTGTATCAAGAAGTTAATAGCATAATAGCATAATGCTAAAGCTATAAATAGCGCGCGCGAAGCGCGCGTCTGTGGTGTCTAGTAATATTAAAAAGGACTATTTAATTAATTTCATTGTTAAACAAAAGTTTTTTGGTGATGTAGCAGCGTATGTATATGTATATGTCATTGAATTTAAAAAACGCGGTTTGCCACATGTCCACATGTTAGTTACTTTGAAATACAATTTCAAAATAACAACTCCACAGATTGTTGACAAATATATCTCTGCTGAAATTCCTGATCCTTGTGAAAATCGTACTTTACATGACATAGTTATGAAACGTATGATTCATGGACTTTGTGGTGATTGGTGTTTGGTAGATAAAAAATGTTCAAAACATTATCCTAAACCATATCTTGAAGAGACTAGAATGGATGAAGATGCTTATCCTTATTATCGTCGACGAGATAATGGTAGAAGTTTTGAACGACCTGGTGGATATATAATTGATAATCGTTATGTAGTTCCGTATTGTCCTACTTTATCGATTATTTTTAATTGTCATATTAATGTTGAAGTAGTTTCAAGTATCAAATCGGTTAAATATCTGTATAAATATATTTATAAAGGACATGATGCTGCTGCTATCACAATTGAACCAATAACAGAAAATATAATTATAGATCATGATGAGATACACAATTACATCGGAGCTCGTTATGTAGGACCAGTAGAAGCGAGCTGGCGTATTCTTGAAAAAAAAATTACAAGATAAAAGTCATGCTGTAATACGTTTGCCCATTCATTTACCTAATGAACAAAATGTAACTATTGAAAATGAATTTAATGAAGATACTTTATCTTCTGCTTTAAATCAAGTTACTATGTTAATAGATTATTTTGCATTAAATTCACGCGATGAAGAAGCAAGAAATTATTTGTATACAGAAATTCCTTCTTATTACACATTTAAGAAAGAGAAAATTAATGGTAGAAATATTTCACGTTGGGTTAAACGTCGTAGCTATCATAATTGTATAGGACGAATATATTCTATTAGTCCAACGCAAATAGAATTATTTCATTTACGGTTATTGTTACTCACTGTTAGAGGAGCTACAAGTTTTGAGTATCTGAGAACTGTAAACGGACAATTTTATCCTACATTTTCAGCTGTATGTTTAGTACTAGGTTTAATTGAAAATGACGATGAATGAAATCGAGCTAAGCTGTTACGTGGATGATGCCACGACAGCTTCGTAGATTATTTGCCCGCATTTTAATACATTGTCAACCGTTGCATCCCGAAGAGAGAGATTTTTGGGATAATTTTAAAGACGCTATGTCGGAAGATTATGTACGACATATTGGTATATTGCAAGGACAAAAAAAGGCATATTGTTGTGCCGGTACCGGGAGTTGCTCTCTGGGTCGGCACAGGGTTCTGGAATCTCGGGTCGGAGAAGAAACACTCGTCGCGATGTATAATATAAACAACCAAATATATTTCTCTTTAGCCTTTAATACAGTTTCTTTTACTTTAGTTACGCCGCTCGCGTTTCAGTAAGTGATTTATTATTCGTTAATCGGACGCGCGTGTCCGCTAAGATGGTAACTAGCGACTGCCCGCCGCTCGTCGAAACGGCGGGCTCTTTATCCGCTCGGTGTTGCTGACTTCGTTGTCAGCGTTTTTGGCACCGTGATGTCCGGGATGACCATATTTGGTCATTCCCGAAACTTAGGCAGGTCTTCGCGTCAGCGGTCTTCGTCGCTAAGGTCAAATTACTGATAGGAGGCAACTCGGAGTTGCCAAGTGCAATACTTAATCTATGAATCGTTGTGCGCTCACAACACCCCCCGCGGAAAAAGAAAAACTGAGGTCTTTGAAGTTTTTCGTTATTTATTTGTTTATCCGTGTTTTTCTTTTTCTTGAGGGGTTACAATATAATTTCCTTAGTTCTAATATGTATATATGCTGTGGTTTCCCTTTTTCTTTATTACATAAATGATTATTCATCTATGCTTACAATTGAATTTATTAATTCTTTCGGAGTTTTTATTACTGAGTCTAAATTTATTTACACATAGTTTTGAATGGTGTTCCAATTTTCAATTTGTATTTTGAAAGGAAAATGTGATCCTTGGGATAGGTTATTGGCCGTTGCTTCTTTTAATTCCGCTACAATATTTTCGATCGGGATTAGTCGCACAATTATAATATAATTCTTAGGGTAAATAAAGTATGCTAGAATGTTTTTTACGTCGCTTATTAACTTGATTGTAATCGCGGTTATCGCTATCAAATGTTCGTCTATCTTTTCGCGGCGCGCTAGTTTCGACGCCCGTTGCTGCACTCGTTTTGTAACAGTTGTGTCGTTTGTCGTTGTGTCGTTTGTCGCGGGTGATGTCTTGGTAAGTGCTATTCTTAATAATACTATGAAAATTATCTCCTTTGATGTCCGTCTGTCGCTTTTGTTGTGCCGCGTGAGGTCTTATTCTTCGATAAACGCTTTTAAACTCCTGAGAACGTACGGTTCCGGTGACGAAATCTGATGCGTTCGTCGCCGCGTTTACTTGCTCAGTCTGTAATCGCTTGCGTAATCTTTTGAGTCGCGCTGAAATAGATTCGCGTTTTTCAGTCACGTGTAACGTGTGTATGTCAGTCGTGTCGCTTACCGGCTTCTTTTTTAGTGTTACGTGCGTGGTGGGTGCCTTTGCTAATTTTTTCACGTCGTTTGACATGCTTATTGGGCATTCAAAATATGTCGGCTCCACTAAACAGTGTCCGACGAATACTCTTGGTGTAGGTTCTTTTGTGATGCCTACTCTGCTGCGGGGTGGTGAGTTTTCCTTCTTATATGGTCGGAGTTTAAATGTAACTCTTCCGATATGTACCTGCTTTGTGGCGTGTGAGATAACGGCTTTGCGCTTGGTGAGGAAATCATTTCCTAGTATTCCCTCATAATCGATCGGGAAATCATCCTCTACCACGTACATGGTATGGCGTATTTTCTGGCTTCCCAGATTTACGGTTGCTTTTATCTTTCCGAGAGTGTGGATCTTGTGTCCCGTCACTCCGGTCAATGTTAGGCGTTTCTCTCGTACCATAATACCGCCTTTTAAATTTCCTACTTTGATTAGCGTTAGGATCGCTCCTGAGTCTAATAAGAAATTCGCTTTGCCCTTTTTGGCCTCTTGAATCGGCAGTGTTATCAGGTTTAAGGTGTGTATGTTACGTTTCCCTGTTATCTGCGACACTTGATACTCCTCGGCGGCTCGTGCCTTACTCTTCTTTGGTCTCTCGTCTTCTTCGCTGCCGCTACTGGAGGAAGATTCATCGCTCGTTTCTCGCGATTTCTTTTTCTTCACCTTTAAACCATTTACTGGCGCTTGTTTGGGGGCGTCCGTTTTCGATCGGCTTGATCGTTCCGTGTTGGGTCGTCCGTTCAGCGACCAACACTCTTCTCGCTTATGCCCGGTCCTTTTGCAATAGGTGCACTCGAGCGTATTCGTTCCGCCGGGCTTGTCCGGTTTCGGCAACGAAAATCTATTCGCATGTTGGCTCGTACGGCAATCTCGCCCGTAATGGCCTGTTCCTCCACATTTGTGGAACTGTATCGCCTCGTTCCCCAGATTTCGCGCGTTTTCCGTGCTAAACTTATTTCTGTTTGTCGTCTGTCCGTTCCACGGGGAGGGGCCTTTTACCTTTTCCTCCGCACTGGCGCCGGTTATTGCTTCCTGCAAAGTTCGGTATCGCTGCGCTCTGACTATCATCTTGATATCGTCATGCAGGCCGATCTGGAAGTTATGCAAGGCTTGCATCTTCACACTGTCCAGTATTGCTTTCTGCTGCTCTTGCGAGTGCCCTTGGCCTTCTTCCATGGCCTCGTACAGTTTCCTCGCGAGTTTTTCGACTCGACGCCCGAATTCCTGCGCGTTTTCTCCCGATTGTTGCTTCAGGGAGTTAAACTCTAGCTGCAGGTAGGTCATGTCGCGCTTTCCAAGATATTCCGTTTCGAGTTCGCGCTTCAGCTGTTCGAAATCGCGAATATCGCGCGTGTCGAAGTCGGTCATGGCTTTACCTTTAAATTTTGTGCACAGCATGGCTTCTAATAACATGGCCTCGTCCGCGGGCTGTATATTTTTCATCGCGTACGTACTCGCACTGAGGAACTCGCAGACGCGTTCGCGAGATTCTCCGTTTATCTCGGGAATCATATTACGCGCTTCCTTTAGGCTAAGGAATCCGACGTGGTGCCCTGGCTGACTACGGATGTCGCTCTGCGTTCGCCCGTAGGTCACGTCCAGCGGGCCCTGGCTGATCCGTACGCGTCGTTCTCGCGCGTCGGGACGGTCGTATGTTGCTGATTCTAGCCGGCTCGTGCGTTCCTGTATCTCGCGGATTGCGCGCAGGACTTCTACCGAGCGCTCGAACTCTGCGGTCTCTGAACGGTCCATACGTTCCTGCATGTCGCGCATCATGCGTAGTACGTCGCTGAGCACGGAGCTTATTGCTCCTGGGCTTATTTGTGTCGGCTCGGGGGCTCGACTTTGGTCGGTTTCTGACGGATCGCCTATTTTCTGCGGGTCTGGGCCGCTCTATTTCGGCGTTAAATTGCGCAGAGGCTGTGTCTTGTCGCGGCGCTAGGTTCTCGGCGGCTCGTTGCTTGGCTCATCTTGTTGGCTCTTGGTGTATGATCCTCTTCGTTCGGATCGAATAAGTCGCTGTCGTACGACGTTAAGGAAAATTCTCCTCTGCCGGAGTTTTCGCTTTGTGTGTCGGCCGAGGTGTCCGGTCGTGCGTCACCGTCGGTCGGGGGCAGTGTGCGTGCGTCACTGTTGTGATCGTCACTGTGTTCGTCCGCTAAGCTATCTCGCGGGTTTTCGTTCGCCTTTAATAGGCTTGCGTCTAAAAATTCGAATTCGCGTTCTAATATAACATTGGAATGTAACTCGAGTACTGGCGTGTGCTCGTCGGCGAGCTGCGAGTCTAGGTTTCGTCGTACGCGGTCTAACGACTCGTTGTCGGTTCGTCGTGCGGCGTGAAAACGGTTTCGGATGCTATTCTCTATCGCTTGTTGCGCGCGCTCGCTCAACACGAAGGACGCGTTACTAATAGGAGGATGTCGGGACAAGTCGTCCAACATCTATCGACGCTTGCACTTTTGTATCCCCTGCAATCGCGAAATTTAAGTTCGGCGCGCGCGAGTATTGCGGAGTTCGTTTTCGGCGCTCGCGGTTGTATCCCCTGCAATCGCGAAATTTACGTTCAGCGCTCGCGGTCCGTTTCTCCTAAAAAATTTTTTGTGTATTATTCTTTGGAACGGACTTACATTAAGGACGCGGTGCGCACGGTATCGGCTTTCCGCTGAGTCGTCGTCCGCTGCTATGCCGTGCCTCAGGGCCGCTTCGCTGCCTCGTTGCTCCGCTGCTTTGCTGTCACGCTGCTTCGCTGCTTCGCCTGGCGAGTCTGTGCGGTAGGTCGGGGGCCGTCTCCGGTGTCGCTGATAACTCTCCGTGGCTGCTACCGGGTTTCACTTTCGCTCACTCGGGATCGGGCCGGCTGTTCCTCTCAGGGATGCTTTCCGCCGCTTTCCGATCTGTTCCCTCTGCAGGCTTGAGTCCAGCGTATGCGTTAACGCCGTTTTTTGTTTTGTTCCCTCTGGATCGGACTACTACCGGGTGCTTCCTTCCTTTCGAGCGGGCTGCTACCGGGTGCTTCCGTCAGGGCTGATTTCACCACTTTCACTTTTTCGCTCTTTTCTTTCAGGCGAATACTTGTGGCGGAAACACACGCGACGGGAACGTTCTCCGATTGCCGAGATCCCACCGCTGCCACCAATTGTTGTGCCGGTACCGGGAGTTGCTCTCTGGGTCGGCACAGGGTTCTGGAATCTCGGGTCGGAGAAGAAACACTCGTCGCGATGTATAACATAAACAACCAAATATATTTCTCTTTAGCCTTTAATACAGTTTCTTTTACTTTAGTTACGCCGCTCGCGTTTCAGTAAGTGATTTATTATTCGTTAATCGGACGCGCGTGTCCGCTAAGATGGTAACTAGCGACTGCCCGCCGCTCGTCGAAACGGCGGGCTCTTTATCCGCTCGGTATTGCTGACTTCGTTGTCAGCGTTTTTGGCACCGTGATGTCCGGGATGACCATATTTGGTCATACCCGAAACTTAGGCAGGTCTTCGCGTCAGCGGTCTTCGTCGCTAAGGTCAAATTACTGATAGGAGGCAACTCGGAGTTGCCAAGTGCAATACTTAATCTATGAATCGTTGTGCGCTCACAACAATATGCTCAGATCAATGCTATGCTTGTTGCTGAAGGTAAAAGTTTTGCCAATTTTCCACAAATGGAACAACTGACGGAAAGTAACGAGGAAGAGGATTATATAAATCTAGAACAAGCTATGAAAATTGGTATGAAACAATATAGACAATTAAATGATAAACAAAAAGAAATAGTTGATATTGTTTTAAACAGATTAAATAATGATAATCACGACAATAATTGCTTTTATATTGATGGTCCAGGAGGATCGGGTAAAACGTTTATATACACAACCATTTATTATTTAGCCAAAAGTCGAAGTAAACGCGTATGTACTATGGCTTTTACAGGGATTGCAGCAACGTTACTTCCTGGTGGAAAAACAGTTCATAAGACATTCGGATTGCCAGTTCCATTATTTATTGATTCGTCATCTGCTATTAAAATACAGTCTAGAAAAGCTCAATATTTAAAAAAAAACAGATATTTTTATTTGGGATGAAGCACCGATGACACCGCACGATATGCTTTAAATATTATAGACCGAACGTTACGTGATATCATGAACAATAATTTACCTTTTGGTGGAAAAATTGTTGTATTAGGTGGTGACTTCAGACAACTTTTACCGATCAAAATACGAAGCACTCGAAGTGAAACTGTAGATCTTTGTATTAAATTTAGTTCTGTTTGGAGAAATTTTGTAAAATTTTGTTTAACACAAAATATGCGAGTTCTTCCAAATGAAATTGAATTCGCAAAATATTTATTGGATCTGGGTGATGGAAATTTAAATGATTCTAATGATAATATAGAGATTCCTGAATGTTGTATAGCGCCAACTGATGCAGATATTGTTGTAGACATATATGGTGATTTAATACAAAAAAAAGAATTTATTAAAGTAGCCAAATGTGCGATATTTTCGGCAAGAAATGTTGATGTAGATGAAATTAACAAACGAGTTGTAGAATTATTGGATAAAACTGGTGAACGAATTTATACAAGTGTAGATAGTACGGTAGATTGTGACAATAATAGTGATATTGGTGAAGCATTGTTACCAGAATACTTGAATAGTCTTTCCCCATCATTTCTTCCTCCTCATAAAATATGTTTAAGACCAAATTGTGTTATTATGTTAATTAGAAATCTTAGTATTAATGAAGGTCTTTGTAATGGTACAAGATTAATGGTCATAGAGCTTAGAGATAATTTATTAAAGTGCAAGATTTTAACGAGTGACAAAATAGGAGATATTGTCTTTTTACCGTATAACATTATATTGTGAAAATGTATATCTTTTTACTTTTAGAAGAAGGCAACCCGGGAAAAAAAATTATATATAACTATATATAAACATATAAAATTATGTATAATTATATAAAAATATGTTTTCATTTATATAATTTAATATAATTATATCTAGATTCTTATATAAAATTATATAAAATTTTATATAATTATATATAATTAGATATAAGTACATATATTTATATATATTTATATATAAGCATACATAATTTTTAATAAATCAGAAAATTTTAACATATATATTTATATATTATTATATATAAATATATATTAAAATATATAATTATATAAAATATATATTATTCTGTATAATTATATAAAATTATACTTGATTCCTTACGTAAAATTATATATAATTTTATATAATTATATATGTTAATATATTTTTATATAAATGAATATAGAATTTTTCTAAATTAAAATATAAGTAAATCTTAAAATATATAAATTTATATAATTATATATAACTAGTTTGATACACCCGCGTGTTTCGCTACAGTATGCGAATATAAAGCTGGGTATACACTTAGCGAACGAACACCGAACGAACAGCAAACGTAAACGTTCGTTGTCATTATTCAACGGATACAATCAAAAATTTCAAATTATTGCTACATGCAGCAAACACCGAATCTGGTCGAATTCTAGTATTTGGTGCAATCAAAAGAAAAAACAACCAACCTAGGAGCAAAAACGCGAATGTCCGAACATTCGCGTTTGCGGTTTGTTTGCTAAGTGTATACCCAGCTTAACCCTTGCTTGCCACACTGGGATCAAATCAACCCCACGACCATTAACCCTTAAATGCCACATGGGGTCCAGCGGACCCCAGATCCTTTACATTGATATATTTCCAAATGTTCCCACCAAAAATGGAGCTTATGTTCCCTCTGATGATAGTTGATCGAGTGATTGACCTACCCGTTTGTATACTTAGCAGTACTCAGTTTACTTAATTTTTTATACTATGTTGAAATTGAAATTTTAACAATATAAGCATTTTATTCTCTTTTCTAGACTTTGAGCAACATTGAAAAAAATTTCATAACTAAAGATAAAAAAATCAATGCGTAAGGAAACATTTTTCATGCTGGGGTCTTTTAGACCCTATGTGTCATTTACGAAATTTTTGAGAGGTGTGGCATTTAAGGGTTAATTCCTTTAATTTTAAGTACCTAAACCTACGGGGAGCGGGTTCATAGCAACATTTGTAAAAAAAAAATTATGAATTTTTTTGTAAAAACAGCCATTTTTCATTTTTCTTTTGCTATTTTAATTTTTTTATCATACATAATTTTAATTTTTGGCTATATAACCTACATAACTTTTAAAAGTAAGCTTTTAAGAAGTTCTAAAAAAATTGGCAAGTTAAAATAATGAATAGCTTATTTGTTATAACAATTTTTGTCGCCGGGATAGATTCCACTCCAATGTGGCAAGTACGTGATTCTACAGAAGTGTGGCAAGTAAGGGTTAAGGATTCTATTAATTAATTCACCCCCGAATTTAGATTTGCCCCTTTAAAGGTTGATTAAGGCAAAATCTTGAATTATGTTTTTAAACACCAAGTCGATATCTCATCGGGCCCAAGGATCGATCGAGAAAGTCGTGAAAACCTAATTTTTACCCCTATTCACCCCCTTAGGCGTCAAATTTCTAAAAATCCTTTCATAGTGTGGGTGTTTACGTCATGAGAGGAATACATCATCACTCTCTCCAAATTTCATGTTTCTAGGTTCAGGGGTTTAGGGCCTAAGCAGAATGGCTGTCTTGGCAATGTTTTATGCTTTAAGTTAAATTTACATAAGACAAAGACTTAAGGCATAAAACACTGCCTTAAGATTATAATAAGACAGCCATTCTGCTTAGGCCCTTAGACTGGGCGTTGAGTCAATCAGTCAGAGGACATTTGTCTTTATATATGTATAGATAGATATATAATTATATATAATTTTATCTGTCAAAGATATAGAAATAATTTAATGCATCACCCGGGAAAAAAATTATATATAATTATATATAAATATATATGATTATATATGGACATATATAATTTCAAATATAGTTTGCAGTTAAGAAAGATGCATGGTAGCGGTCTTTCCGTGATAGTTTGCAACGACGCCACTAGACGGCGCATAAAGATAAAACTAACTCGTAAGTAAATTTCAGTTGGGAGCTAATATAAGCAGCAGGTCTCCTGCGAAGCAAAATCATGACATCCGCGAGACCTATCTTTGTTAGCAATACAATGCAAGACTCACCTAACACTGTCTTGATGCAAAATAATGCAAAAATTATATATAATTATATATAATTTTTAATTGTATTAATTTTAATTATATATAATTTTATATAATAATATATAATCTTTTGAAAAGTAAACCTTAATATAAAGTTATATATAATTATATAAAATTATATAAAAATTTGTAGAATTATATATTTATATATATAATTAGATAAAATTATATCGTGCCAATTTTCATATATAATTATATATGATCATTTATATATAATTATATATGATTATATATAATTTTTTTTCCCGGGAATTTCCAATAAAACTAGCTTTTGCTATGACGATTAATAAGTCACGAGGACAGACATTTGACAAAATTGGAGTAGATCTTCGCAAAGATGTTTTTAATCATGGACAACTTTATGTTGCTTTTTCGCGAGCTCGCGCTTGGCAAGCACTAAAAGTTTATCTTGGTGATCAGCGAAATAGTAGATATATTAAAAATTATGTATATAAAGAAATATATTAATGATATGTAATTGCGTCTTATAAATACACTTAAAAATTAAAATAAAACATAATATTTTATCTGATAATATTATTTTTAGAGTAGAAAATTTAACCTGAGAAAAATCGAGAGATAAAAAATGACAAATTTAATGACAATTAAAAGTTATATATTTAAACCTATTGTGTGTTGACTTGTAATATTTATTCAAAATAATAGCTAAATGGCGCGCGCCTGTACTGTTCTAGTATTATAAAATGTAGATGTATTTAAAAAATAAATATCTCTCAGACCCTAGATATAAGTATTATAGAATTTGGTTCGTCAAATATTTATTATTGTTGTTATATAACTAACAAAAAAATTTTGCAAACTCAAGAATTCTGATTTTGATGAAACTTTACACAATGTAAGGGGGGAAGAAATAGAATTTAGGATGTTCAGTCACGGGTCAAAAACGATTCTGAGGATTCTGGAGGATGAAACTATTCCTCGTATATAAAACGGCTTTTTGCTTTTCTTGATATACTTCGAAAAATATTCGAGATATCATAAAATGTTTGGTATTTATATAGAATAGCTACTGCACCTCAAAAATTAATAAAAATAGGCTCATTCGACGCATTTTAGCATGAAACGAAAGAATCTGGCAGAAAAATCCGGCGGTCTGCCCTGCGAAGCGAGATATTTAGCGTTAAAGTTGACGATTCTTAGGTTAGAAATCATACCGACGTGATGTAGCGATCATGAGCACACACATAGAAGTTGTAATTTTCGTTAAAGCAGGGCACACACACACACACACACACACGTGTGTATACTCTCTGCTTTATAAAAGTTGTAATTTTTGTTAAAGCAGGGCACATACACACATGTGTATGCCCTGCTTTATAGAAGTTGTGATTTTCGTTAAAGCAGAGCACACACACATGTGTGTATGTCCTGCTTTATAGAAGTTGTAATTTTTGTTAAAGCAGGGTACATACACACGTGTGTATGCCCTGCTTTATAGAAGTTATGATTTTTGTTAAAGCAGAGCACACACACATGTGTGTATGTCCTGCTTTATAGAAGTTGTGATTTTCGTTAAAGCAGAGCACACACATATGTGTGTATGTCCTGCTTTATAGAAGTTGTAATTTTTGTTAAAGCAGGGTACATACACACGTGTGTATGCCCTGCTTTATAGAAGTTATGATTTTTGTTAAAGCAGAGCACACACACACGTGTGTATGCCCTGCTTTATAGAAGTTGTGATTTTCGTTAAAGCAGAGCACACACACATGTGTGTATGTCCTGCTTTATAGAAATTGTGATTTTCTTTAAAGCAGGGCACATACACACGTGTGAATGGCCTGCTTTATAGAAGTTGTAATTTTTGTTAAAGCAGGGTACATACACACGTGTGTATGCCCTGCTTTATAGACGTTATGATTTTCGTTAAAGCAGAACACACACACATATGTGTGTATGCCCTGCTTTATAGAAGTTGTGATTTTTTCGTTAAAGCAGGGCGCACACACACACACACACACACACACACACGTGTATATGCCCTGCTTTATAGAAGTTGTGATTTTTTCTTTAAAGCACACACGTATATATTAGTTATTTATGCCTTCCAATACTCAAAATAGCTGCTATACTTTTCAAATTTTTTTTGTTAATAACTTTTTAACGAATAACGAGCGCGGGCTGAAACCTTCTAAAGGTCACTCAGGAGGGTGATCTTGACAACATACTAAAATATCAAGGTCATCCAAGGTGATCCTCCCATCTAAACAATTACCATATTTATATTTATGCATTATAAGTATGCATACGTTTAAAAGTCGCACACTTTTGCATGCGCGTGCGACCACGGAGCATGCGCGTGTAGCCGCGAAGCATGTTCATGATCGCTACATCACGTCGGTATGACAGGATTTCTAACCTAAGAATTGTCAACTTTAACGCTAAATATCTCGCTTCGCAGGGCAGACTGCCGCATTTTTCTGGCAGATTCTTTCGTTTCGTGCCAAAATGCGTCGAATGAGCCTATTTTTATTAATTTTTGAGGTGCAGTAGCTATTCTATATAAATACCAAATGTTTTATACAAAAGTTTCACGGTAAAAACATTTCTATTTAACCACATTAATAATATTTTTAAAAAATATTTTTTTTTCGAAATTTTTTTTAGGTTTTAATGGAAGTACACGAATATAGAAAACGGGCTAACTAAGTTAAGTCAAGGGGTTGGAAAATATGTAAAATAAAAATAAAAATAAAAACTTTTGCGCATTATTTACCGCGCTTGGTTCTTATAGTTAGCCCGTTTTCTATTATCGTGTAATTCTTTTAAATTTCAACATTTACTGACAACAAATAGAAGAGAAACGGGCTAATTGAGAGTCGGGCGCAGTAAGCGATACGCAAACTTTTTTTTATTATAGTTTATTATTTTCTCATATGTTTCGGTCCTAGTATTGGGCCATCTTCAGCAAATAGTCGACGGTTTTATAACCGTATTTTATAACCGACGACTGCATCGTTTTTTACTTCAATTTTTTATTTAACCAGTCTTACCATAAAACTTTTGTATACAACATTTTTTGATATCTCGAATACTTTTCGAGATATATCGAGAAAAGCAAACAATCGCTCTATACATATGAAGGGTTTACTCCTTAGAATCGTTTTTGGGTCGCAACTGAGAATTTCTTGATTTGTCTATTTACTTCCCGCTACATGTGTGTAAAGTTTCATCAAAATTAGAATTTTCGGATTTGTGAGGTTCTCTTGTAAGGAACATTAAAAAGTTTAATTACTTTATTACATTTTGAAACAACATTTTCTATGATTTTTTACTTACAAAATCAAAATAATATTATCATATATTCGTAATTATTCTTCATAGGAATTTTAGAAAACACTTCCAATAAAAATTCTTCCAATATTAGGAAAATACTATGCTGTATTGATATATTAATTATGTAGATCAGGTAAATTTTAAAAAATTGTTAGCTTAAGGTGGCTCTAAAGTGACATCGTTAGTCAATAATACAACTCACATAAAACTTGATAAAATACATTATAATTTTTCCTAAACATCTTATCTAAATAAAAATTATTAATATTGGTAATGTTCTCATTGATTTTTATAAGTAGTTTATAAATTTATAACAATTATAAAAAGTCGATTGATTAATGTTGTCTTGATTCTAGCAGCCGACTCGCCGTCTCCCCGCTGGCGACGCTGGCGTATCTAACCTCTTAGCGTGTCCATTGACACTTTACTTCCGTGACACGCACATGCGTCATCACTTTCTCGATCAGATATTTGTTAAAAATCCATGGCAACACACAACCTTTCATATACCACTGGAAAGCTTGTGATTTCATCTTTCAGTGATCAGTTTTTTATTAACATCTCTAGTTTTTCTTAAAAGATATCATATCATTTCCGGTAAAAATTCAATAACCTCCCATAAGAGCTATGTTAAAAAGTGATTTTTTATATTGCTCGTTTGCAATAATTTACATGGCAACAGCGTCTCAAATTTTGAGAGATGGTTTATTATATGTTAAAGAACAACCTCCCAAAGTTTTATTTATGTGGCTAGTCTTTTAGTTTACTTTCGAACCACCTTAAATTTGTAACTCGATCTATATGTTAATTAGACGCTACTTTACTACGATAAAGAAGTTACTTGGCTTACATAGTTTCTTTACACTATCGACCCGTCTTTCACGAATTTATCGGTACACTTGTGGAAAACTCGATATCGATAATGGTGTTATCATTATTCCTGCCTTCTTGGTCATGAGCATAAAAAAAAAACTTTATCAGAAGTAGCGGTGGCGGACGAGGTCGCGGCTTGAAAAGGAAAAATTCTTTGACACAATTTTAAAAATATTTTCGGGCAACCGAGCAGGTTACAGGTCACCGAATGCATCTTCATCTCGAGTGAAAAACGGATCAAGAAAGACTAGCAAGTTATATCAAAGGACACGGGCACAAAACTAATATCTCGAATGCATATCGTACTCGTGTCCTCCGGCGGAGCAAGCGGCAACGTTTCCAGGAAATCGCTAACGGAAATTTCATCGTCACGAAATGCAAACAATATTTTCAAACATCGCTGCGGAACTGGAATAAGAGCCTTCGTATGCCGAAATGTGTAGACCTCGTCTTATCTATATATATAAAGGAAGATGTCCTGACTGACTGACTCACTGACTCATCAACGCCCAGCCCAAACCCCTGAACCGAATTTTTGTCAAAAGTATATGAAATCGGGGTAGAATTTTCCGGGAAGTTTCACTAAGAAAGGATTTTTAAAAATTCGAGCCCTAACGGGGTGAAAAGAAGTAAAACGTGTTTTCACAGAATCTTTAATATCGCTCAGCCTAAACCCCTAGACCGAATTTTTACCAAAAGTATATGAAATAAGGGTAGAATTTTCCGGGGAGTGCCACTATGTGTATAGTTTTTTGTTACCGAATTTCTGGAAACCGATTTTTTTAATTTTTCTAATTTTTCGGAAAATAATTCACCGAATTTCAAAGAATTATAGATCAAACAGGAGTAGAATTTTCCGGGGAGTGCTAAAAAGTGTATAATTTTTCGTTACCGATTTTTTTGGAAACCGGTACGGAAATTTTTTCAATTTTTCGGGAATTTATTGACCGAATCTTAAAGAAGTAGGGGTAGAATTTTACGGGGAGCGCCATGATGTGTATAGTTTTCGTTGCCGATCTTTTTGGAAACCGTTTTTTTTTAATTTTTCAAATTTTTTGGGAAATAGATTGAATCTCAAAAAATTATACATGAAGAAGGAGTAGAATTTCTAGGAGAGTGCTATAAAATGTACTATTTTTTGTTACCGATCTTTTTGGAAACCGGTTCGGAATGACCGAATCTCAAAGAATTGTACATAAAGTAGGGGTTGAATTTCCCGGGGAGTGCTATAAAGTATATAATTTTTCATTACCGATCTTTTTGGAAGCAGGTATCAGAAATTTGACGAATTTTTCGGGAAATAATTGATCGAATTTTAAAGAATTGTGTATAAAACAAGGGTAAAATTTCCCGGGGAATGCTATAAACTGTATAGTTTTTTGTTACCAATTTGAGAGAGAGTTTGAGTTGAGTTTGAGTTTGTTTATTATGCCATAGTCAAGACTTTAGGCAAATGATGAAAAATACATGGATGTACATGAAGTAAACAAGAGTAAAATAAAAACAAAAAATTGGAATAAGTAAGAACTAGAAAAATACAGAACAGATGAGACAATTATAATAAAGCAGTGAGCAAAAGCGGAAACAATAAGATAATAATGACTATATTGCAAAGAGTAATAACAATTACTAATCATTTCCACCTCAGCAAATGCTTCAGAACTAAATTTAGTTGACGGTATTAATGACTGAAATAATGCTGAGGAAATAAAAATCAACGGAACTCAGCCGTGCTCTCACTCCAGGAAGGGAGCAAGCATTGAAGTAAGCAATTTCGAGACAATCATGTGAACGGAATAGGGCCAGAATCAACAAGTCACCGAAGCCCGGCTAAATCAGTCTCAGTAGTGATAAGAATTGGAGATTGACCATGGTCTTTACGGACAAAGATCTGGCCATCTTTACACCATACGTGCTTAAAAGATAACAGTTTAGCCTTCTCACGAGTCCGGCGTAACAAATTATAAATATGCGTAGGAAGTAGCTCATTAATATAAATGTGCCCGGGGACATCTCTAGAGAAAACATCGCAGACAGTCAGTCGACGCTTGCGGCGCATAGCACCAAGAATGTAGTCACGAATTTCTCGCGATTTAAGTATGACAATAATTGATCGTGGTTTAGCAGCACGAACAGAGGCGGAGACAGTGCTAGGCGCCACATCATGCATCGCAGACGCATTGCTAACCCGCACCTCTCGAGTCTCAAGAACATCGGAAACAAGCTGTGGTGTACCTAGCGCGCGAAAAACACAAGTAACAAGCTGTTCGGATGTGTCGGTTAGAGAACCTGGTATCCCGGAAATGATAATATCGGAAGTTCGTGAGACTCGAGACGAAAGAGATCGCGGAAGACGAGAGCTATTCCGGTCGCCTTCCAATTCACTCGTCAATTCGTTCTTTAAGTCGCTCTTTAAACAGATCTTTAAATCGCGCACTTCATTCGCGAGAGCGGCACACTGGTGCTCCAATTCCGCGATACGCTGGCTGTTGCGGTCGACACTTTTAGCCAAGTTATTTAGTTGATCGAGTTTGTCATCTAGAGAGAAAAATCGCGCTCCAGATCGGGCTTCGGACAACCTCATCTGCTCCACAAGCTGACGCAAAAGCGCATTCGTTGTGTCACCAGTCACCGATTATGGCAGCGCATTCGTCGTGTTGTCAGTCACTGGTTGTGGCAGTGCACGGATGCCAGCAGGAGGAGCCACACTGGTGAAATCCAACAGCTCCGTACACTCAACCCCCGGTGTAAGAGGGGCAGCAGATGAGGCAGTCGATGGTACCACGACATTTTGCACCTCAGGTGTAAGAGGTGATTTTAATGGAGCAGCCAATGATTTACAGCAAGTATCTGCATACTTGGAACGAGAGTATGGCTTGACACATCCAGAATGAAACAATCTTTTGCATTCGCATTCGATTGATGCAGTCGCAATCAGTTTATTACACTTGGTGCACGCACGCTGCATGATCCGTTGACCACAGCAAAGAGTACAACCCAAGCAACAGATGATTTCTAGTTCGAAGCTGTATAGATCAAACCCGTATAGGTCCGCAAGCACGGCGCGACACGCTGCAGCCAATCAGCAGTGACCAGACAGCACGCAATGAGATACAATAGGCGTCACTCGTCACAAAATCATGCATCAGCCAATCGGCAGTCACCCAGGTAACACGCGGCAGCCAATCACAGATCCAAGTAAAAGACGGTCCACATCGATCCGCAAGCACCACGCTGCGCATAGATCACACAGTATGTCGCAGCGGTAGACACAGGGCAGCCAATCAACAGTCTCCTCGATGTCATATGCTCGGAAAACAGCGTGAAGATAATAGATCAGCAACTACAGGCGCATGCGCAGCTGAGATAAGCGTCCTTTACAAGAACATCCAGTAGTTAGGTTAGACCGATGCAATGATACTCGCAACAGAAAGAGAGAGAGAGAGAGAGAGAGAGATTGATTTGTTTATTTATGCCATAGTCACTGACTTTAGGCAAATAAAGAATTACATCAGTATTATACAATGAAATGAAATGAAATGAAGTAAAGTTAAACATAAATGGAAATAAAAATAAAAATAAAAATGAAAATAAAAATGAGTAAGAAAAAAACAGTACAATTGTGGCAGATGTGTATACCGCATACTTAAAAATAAAAAGTAACTTAAGCTAATAGAACAAAAAAGAAATAAGAAATAAGTTGACACTGAAATCAGATCATGCATAACAGGCAGAGAGCAACAAAACTCTAGATCGAACTGCGCTCAAGCAAAAGAAGATGGTCGTAAAGTTTACTCTTAAAACCGGCGACAGACGTTGCTGATACTACTTCAGTAGGAAGCGAGTTCCATAAGTAGACGCCTGCAAGATGAAAGGATTTGTGATACGCCTCGGTTCTGTGGATAGGAACATGGAAAGAATGAGGTGTAGCCAGACGTGATGATCGCCTAACTGAAGGGTTAGGATTAATGAAAATTTCCGAGATGTAGGTAGGAGACATATTGTGATACACCTTGTACATTTCAATGCCTAGAAAGTAGAGGCGTCGATGCTTAACCGTCAGCCACCCTAGCCGATGTCGGTAGGGCGTGATGTGTTCGTCGCGCCTTAAATAAAAAACGAAACGAACGGCACAGTTTGAAAGCCTCTGAAGCTTGATGTTAAGTTCATCAGTCACATCATTGTACACAAGGGAGCAGTAGTCCAACAAAGGCCAGATCAAAGTGGTCACGAGTTTTGCACGCAGATCAAGTGATAGGGAATTCTTTTGAAATTTCAGCTTATGCAATGTAAAATGTACCCTTTTGGAAATATGTGAGACGTGGTTTGCCCAAGATAAATCAGAGCGCATAATAACTCCGAGGTTTCGTGTCTCAGTAACAAATGGGATGGAGGTACCGTTGACTGAAATGAGGGGTAAGTCACTGAGTTTTAAATAGCTAACATGACTTCTACTTCCGAGAATCAGGACTTTGGATTTTGTGAGATTGAGAGTCAATCTATTGTACGCAGCAAACTCAGAAATGACACCCACGTCGTAAGCAACGAGTTGCAAGGCGACATTAAGTTGGCTAAGAAGACTCCTACGATAAATCTGCGTGTCGTCGGCAAACACAATGTGCTCGGTGAACCTGAGGAAAGCTCCGATATCATTAATGAAAAGAGAGAAAAAGAGAGGGCCTAAAACGGGAACACCAGAAGTGACGGACAACCAGTCAGAGAACACTCCCTCAAGGTCCACGACAGCTTGAGATCGACCAGTGAGATAAGAAAAAATTAACTTGAGGGCAGAATCAGAAAACCCCAATCGCCTGAGTTTGGTCAGCAGTAAAAGCTGATAGACAGTGTCAAAAGCCTTGCTGAAGTCGAAAAGAACAAGGATAAGTACTTCACCTACATCAACGGCGCACTTTCTATCATGGAATAATCGCAGCAAGGCTGACTGGGTGGAATAACGCTTGCGGTATCCAGACTGCCGATCGTCAAGAATATGATGAGCATTAATAAAGTCCATGATTTGGCGATGTAGAACCCTCTCAAACAACTTAGAGAGCTCGCACAAGTTGGCAATGGGCCTCGTGTCTGAAGGAGAAGCGGGAGATTTGACTTTGGACAGCGGGCAAAGTATGGCTCGCTTCCACAGGGACGGAAAGTGACCAAGTTTGAGACAACTATTGAAAAGTGAAGTTAGGAGATTACCAATACTAGGCAGGGCTAAGGCTATGGCGTGAAGTGGAAGTTGATCGTAACCTGAAGCTAGGGAAACGGAGGATGAGGAAACGAAATTACGTAGATCTTCACTGGTTATAGAAGTAAAACTGAAAAGTGGAGCATTAGGCACTATGGATGAGATAATGTCGGAAAATTGAGATTGAGAACATGAAGGAAAGCAGTTGGAGATAGAGGCATAATGAGCATTGAGAGTATCAGGTAAAAAGAAGTCAAGCGGTGAGGACAAGGGCGACTCGACGAGGCCAAGATTAGTAAGCTCACGCCATAATCTGGATGGGTCTGAAATTGCACTCAATCTCGACTTGTTAAAGTGTTCCCTGGCCTGTCTCAAATCATTAGTGAGACTATTCCTATATTGCTTATAAATATGGAAATCTAGAACGCTACCAGATCTTCGAGCATTATTGTAAAGACGATTTCGATGCCGAATTCTGCGAGCTAGAACATTAGTAAGCCAAGGCGCAGATGGACGAGTAACGCTAAAGGTGCAGATAGGTGCATGCTTGTTCAAACTGGCAGCAAAGTCTGTGACTATGGTTTCAAGGATAGCGTCCAAGTCAGGCTCACCGCATCGCCAAAATCCACAGTAAAAAAAGAGGCCAACGTTGAGGTGAGAGTCTGAAGAAAACTCTGCTCATCAAAATCCTTATAGTTCCGGCGAACCAATGTACGCTTAGCAGGAGACGGAACCACAAACGAATACGTCAACTCAATAAGATCATGACCGTTGATGAAGGGTACATTCGACTTGCGAAACAATAATACCTTATCAGGACTATCGACAATGAAAACGTCAAGCCATGAGTCGGAGGAAGGAGTGTGATAGGTCAAATGCGACTCAACAATGTGGAGCGACAATTGTGAGACTACGTCTCTGAGGTGATTGGGTTCGTACGAAGAAGCAAGGAGATTGCAGTTTAAGTCACCGGAAATAATAATATTCTTATAGCTATGCATAACCGAAGATAGAGCGTCAACATATTTACCAAAGTTTTTTCCTCTCGGTCTGCGATACATCGAAGTAAAAAGGAGAGGCTCGCATGCGTTGCCGCGCACGTCAAGAACAAGATATTCAGGCTTATTAGAGAAGGACGGAGGCGACGCCGCCAGAACACGCGCGCGCAGCGAGTCGTGGATATAGCAAGCCACACCTCCACCCTCCCTGCCCTCTCTGTCGGCACGTAACAAATAATATCCTGGGATGCAAACCAAGTCATCAGAAATATGTGCATGAAGCCAGGTCTCTGAAATCGAGATAACGTGAAAAAAGTTTGAGCTAAGAAAGCCTGGACCGACTCAAGATGGGCAGGAAGGGAGCAGGCATTGAAGCATGCAATCTTGAGACGACGCAAGGCAGAAGGGACCACATCCACCGACACAGGTCAGTGAAGCTGCTCGAGATCAGCCTCCGAGGTTATCAATATTGGAGGCAAACCTCGGTCCTTGCGAACAAAAATCTGCCCGTCCCTGCTCCATGTATATTTATAGGACAGCTGCCTAGCCGTGACCCTAGTCCGACGTAACAGATTATAAATGTCGGCAGGAAGCAGTTCATTAAGATAAATATGCCCGGGAATATCTTTAGAAAAAACATCGTTGACGGTAAGACGGCCCTTGCGACGCATGACCCGCAGAATATATTCAGAAATCTCTCTCGACTTGAGAGCAACTACAATCGATCTTACGCGTCCCGCGGAGTCTGCACGAAGATCAGAGGCAGAAGCAAAGGGAGCGGCCCCATCACGTGTCATGGACGCATTTCTCAGCCTTACTTCACGAGTCTCGAGAACGTCGGGAACTAGCTGAGCAACGCCGAGCGCACGAAAAACCTTGACAACAATCTCATCAGGCGCATCAGTGAAAATACTTGGAATGCCCGAAATGATAATGTCCGACGTTCGAGAGACCCGCGATGAGGCAGACGACCCGCGACTGGCCTGCTGAGAGCCAACCAATCGCGCGCCCCGAGCCTCCAACTCCGCAATCCTACCACCGTGATCCGCCACAATCCTCAGAACCTCGGGTATTTGGTCTAACTTTTGCGCGACATCAGCATTCACAGACTCCTGACGGCTGATGAAGGCAGCGATCTTCCTGTCGGACTCGTCCAACCTGGCGGCGATCTTCCCATCTAATTCGTCGAACCTAGTGGTAATTCTTTTTTCTGATTCGTCCAGCCTGGACAAGATCGATCGCAGCAGACCATCGGTAGATGAGGACTGCACGTCCGAAGCAGCCGATACACCGCTCAAAAAATCAAAGGCATGCACACTCGGATCGGTGACCGGCGTAAGAGGTGCATCAAGTGAGGCTGCAAGAGATCTGCAGCACTCATCCGCATACTTGTATGCAGCATACAGTTTTATACAGCCAGGGTGGAACAGTTTCTTGCACTTTACGCACTCGAGTGATTGATTGGCGATCGGCTTCTTACATCTGTCACACACGCGCGATTCCATGTTCCGTATGTAGAAAGCCCGTGTCACACGATGTCCGCCAGGATGTCCAAGAGCCCAGCCAATAGTCGCACGCAAGCGTATCAACCCTCGCCACGTTACCAGATCCACGCACGCCACGGCCACATGCACCACAAGCAGTAGAGTGTAGAAGGAGCAGATAAGAAGCACCCATGCAAAAGGTCCTCGCCACTCTCAACTGAGGTTAGAAAACCGGCAGCTTTTTTCAACCAGAATAAATCGTATGAAGGAGACAAGTCGAAAAGATTGATTTAATGCCTTCAATACGCAGATAAAAAGCCTGCCTACGCCTGTAACAAAGGAGCCCGGAGGCAGTTTACGGCAGAGAGATTTATCCTTAAGAGCAAGAGTAACAGAAACAGAGACGTGCACCAATACTCACAGAAAGAGAGAGAGAAAGAGAGAGAGAGAGAGAGAGAGAGAGAGAGAGAGAGAGAGAGAGAGAGAGAGAGAGAGAGAGAGAGAGAGAGAGAAACTATTTTTGTGTCTTATTACACATGTCCTCTGGGGCGAAGCCCGAGTAACCAGCTAGTATAACTATAAACGTGTGTTGTGTAATTAATTATACATTTCATAAATTCATAATCACGCACCGTCGAGAAGCGATCGCGGCAGGAAACCATGCAAATTCTTGAACAATTAATCAATGGTAATTAGTGCTTTGGCTCTGTAGTTCCAAACTTTGACACCCGATATTTTGACTTGAATTTCACATGGTAATTAGGAGGATTTCAAGGGATTCTACCGCTAAAGTTTAAATTACAATTTATTGATTGTTATCGAAAATATTTAATTTTCTATTTCCAAGAAGACTACCATATATATTTATATTGTTTTAGGCAAAGAGGAACAACTTAAATCAGGTTGTTATAGCTTCCGATATATCTCGTACTCTTTCCACATCTTTACACCGATTTCTTTCTCGTACCTTTTCTATATTTTACGTCGGAAGTTGGCGCGGCTCCAAAAGCTTCTCAGCTTCTACATTTCAACTTTTTACATTTGGTAACCTTTTTTACAAATTTCATGGCATTTCAGCTCGGATGTCAGCTTTGAAATCATTTTCCTCAACTTTCCATTCGTCTGGAATAACAGCGAGGCCGCGCCGTGCCGCGCGAATGCGCGTGATCGTTAACGGCGTAGTCTGTCAACAAAGGTCGCCGACCAGGCGCGCGGCCTTCCTCGTGAGCATCTTCTAACGAATTCACCCCCGCCGTGCCGGTAAGCGCCGGCTCTGAAAAATAGACGTTAAATCAAAGCAGTCGTTATGGGTCGAACGAGGTTTAACGGTTGCCCGCTCAAAGCCTCGACGCCGCGCGTCGTAGGGATTCTCGTTAAGAGGCTTTTCCCCTGGACTTTAACCGCCCTCGCGCCACGATCGCCCCTTGCACAAACATTTGTACACGTAGAATATAGATTTTTTACTCGGTATCTTCTTTTAGCGGCGACAAAGTAGATGACGGCCTTGCGGGAATCCGCGTGATATGGACGGATAACCATGCATCTCTCGCGCTTCCTGCTTCTCTCTCTCTCTTTCTCTTTCTCTCTCTCTCTCTCTCTCTCTCTCTCTCTCTTTCTCTCTTTAACCATCGGGAAAAATAATATTATTCCGACAAGATTCAATGTAACGTATAGCCACAAGCGCCATGCATGACCGGCAACATTCCGTAAGTTTTCATGCGGATGAAAAGTGATGCATACAGTGGAAAGTACTTTTTAGCCGTGTCTGAAGGGTGTCTTCAGCGCAGTGAAACGTTTGCACGCCAGGGTTCGATAGGCAAAATAACGCGGATACGAAATACAACATGGAAAAAAATTTTTGCAATACTTGTTTCCAGTTCAAATGATACAAATACACAAATAGAATGCATAGAATTTTATGTGTGATAACTAACAACGTGGATAAACTCGTGAATAAAAACATGTAAAATTAAACTATATTATTAAAATTAATAAAATATAGTATATGCGCACACTATATGTATCATGTTTTAATATTTTTATATAATAAAAATATTAAAACTTAATAAAAAATTGTAATAAATGTTTTGCTGAATGTATAACATTTGTTTTACTGTAACCATGATTAAGATATGTGTGATAACATATCTTAATATTTATAATTGCATCATGCAGAAATATATTATTTTGTTAAATATTTTTTTATAAATAAAAACAAAAATTTTGCGACATCAAAAGTTATGAAAATTTTATGTTCTTTATAATTGCATCATATATAAAAAATACAAATATTCATATCTGGAGTAAAGTGAATTGTTATATATATTTGGTTTCTCTGAAAAATGTTATTAATATTTTCTCTGTTTGTGTAGATGTAAGTTAATTAAAATTTAAAATATTGTAGTCAATCATTGTTAAAACATTGATATGGATTTATTTAAAGAGAAGAATTATTGATTTTTTTTTCAGTTCAATGTATACCTTTAGAAAATTTTTTAAACAAATTCTATATTTATGAATCTTTTAAATTGTTTTGAAATGCTGTATTATAAATACCTTTGATTTACTGATTTATTTGAACGCTGCTGCGAAGGCTATTAGTTATAGGTCATTTAGTAATTAAATTAAATTTTATAGCTGCAGCTAGGGAGCGCGAGCGTTTTAAAAGTGAAATATGAAACTGGGTGTTTGACTCATATTCATGCGCAGGCGAGCTCATATTCTAAGGAAGTTCGACTTAATAAAGGCCATCGTGATTTAATGCCAATGGTGCATCTAACGGTGGTTACCTCGAGGATAGTCGAGAAACTCCGGTGCCGAAAACTCGTTTTAACATCTGCGATAAAAAACTGAATTCGTTACATTGCATAGAAAATTGTTGATGATGGTGAATGATCGATATTAAGATTATTGTTCTGAGTTGAAAAATATCTATGCACTAGGTGCTTGGCCCGCGCTTCGCGCGGGCTCTAAATCTATTACTCTAAAAAATCTGTCTGGTTACCCGGGCTTCGCCCCGGAAAACATGTAATAAGACACGCAAATAGTCTCTCTCTCTCTCTCTCTCTCTCTCTCTCTCTCTCTCTCTCTCTCTCTCTCTCTCTCTCTCTCTCTCTCTCTCTCTCTCTCTCTCTCTCTCTCTCTCTCTCTCTCTCTCTCTCTCTCTCTCTCTCTCTCTCTCTCTCTCTCTCTCTCTCTCTCTCTCTAAGATCGGTAAACTATACAGTTTATAGCACTTCCCGGGAAATTCTACCCCTATTTTATATACAATTCTTTAAAATTCGGTCAATTATTTCCCGAAAAATTCGTCAATCTTCTAATACCGGTTTTCAAAAAGATCGGTAACGAAAAATTATATACTTTATAGCACTCCCCGGAAAATTCAAGCCTTACTTTATGTACAATTCTTTGAGATTCGATCATTCGGAACCGGTTTCCAAAAAGATCGGTAACAAAACATAGTACACTTTATAACACTCCCCGGGAAATTCTACTTCTTCTCATGTACAATTTTTTGAGATTCAATCAATTATTCCCCGAAAAATTTGAAAAATTAAAAAAACCGGTTTCCGAAAAGATCGGTAACAAAAACTGTACATCTCATGACAAATCGAGCAATAACACGATTCTTATATGAAATAATCAAAGTAAAAGAAAAGAAAGATAGAAAGTCAATAAGTAATAAAATAAAATTTATTATAAAAAAATTTCGTAATCGAAGGATAGGAAGTCAATAAGTAATGAAATAAAATTCATTATAAAAAAATTTCGTAATCAAAAAATTATTTATTTTATAGTACTTCCCGCAAAATTTTACCCCTGTTTCATATACAATTCTTTAAGATTCGGTCAATTATTTCCTTAAAAAATTAGAAAAATTTTTGATGCCGATTTCTCAAAAGATCGGTAACGAAAAATTATACACTTTTTAGCAACCCCCTGAAAATATATATTCTACCCCTACTTCATATACAATTCTTTTAAATTCGGTCAATTATTTCCGGAAAAATTGGAAAAATTTCGGTACCGGCTTCTAAAAAGATCGGTAACGAAAAATTATACACTTTATAGAATTTTCCTGGAAATTCTACCCTCATTTCATGTACAATTCTTTGAGATTCGGTCAATTATTTCCCGAAAAATTAGAAAAACCTGTTCCCATAAAATAGAAAATTTCAGTACCAGCTTCCAAAAAGATAGGTAACGAAAAATTATACACTTTACAGCACTCCCCGGAAAATTCTACTTCTGTTTCATATATAATTCTTTGAGATTCAGTCGATTATTTCCCGAAAAGTTAAAAAAATTAAAAAAATCGGTTTCCAGAAAATTGGTTAATGTTGAGAAGTCAACCGAACCTTCTGGAAAGCTCGCATTATGAAGCGCTCGGAATCCGCAGCTCCGTGTTCATCGCGTGCCTCGACGAGCGTGTCGCACGCCTATTCGTCGAGGCACCGCGCCTAGTAACAGGAGCGCGTGTTTCACGCGGAAGTACTAGCAAAATAAAAGTGAACAACAAGACCGCCCGCTCCGGGAATGACTGCTTACCCCCGTTTTCGCGCGGCGCGACCGCCGAAAGCGAGGGCGAGGCGGGCAGAATCTCTCGGCTTGTCGACTCGTTCGCACGGCAGCTGACGATCCTTCGAAAAATCTCTTATCGTTCACGCGACATTAAACACATCGCGCGCGGTAAACCTGCTTTGTAATCCTGACTGTTGTGTGAGAGCAGCAAATCTGCGCTTAGAGGACGACGCCCGTATCATTTTCGCTATCGTCCTCGGCCTCGCGAGCAAGATTTCCAGCGGTCGCGATCAAGATCTCCGTCGACCGCGAGCAAGATCTCCGACTTGAAGATATCCGATTTGCGGAGCGGCCACGTCAGAAGGACGAACCCGACGAGCTCCGCTCCTACGCGAATTGCTCCGGGCGTCGCCTGCTCTGTACGGACATTAAAGTGCCATATTGTGCAAAATTAAACGTTATGAATTGCAACTCGAGTGTTTAAGTTTCTTCCCGCTCCGAATCCTTCAACGAGGCTCAACGCTCGTGCTACCGAACGTCCTCGCGCTCATCTCTGAGCGAATCCCGGCGAAACATCTCGGGACGGTCTCGTCGAGACCGCCTCCCGAACAGTTACAAAAAACTATACACTTTATGGCACTTCCCAGGAAATTCTACCCTTGTTTCATATAAAATTCTTTGAGATTCGGTCGATTATTTCCCGACCCCTGTTTCATATACAATTCTTTAAAAGGTCGGTTATTTCTCGAATTCGGGAAATATCTCTAAAAAAATTCAGCTAATATCTCAAAATTTGAGGAAATTAGAACGTACATTACGTACATTTTTTTAAACAAAAATTGGAAACTCCTTTAGAAAAATTAGAAAAACTTCGTAACCGGTTTCAAAAAAATCAATTCATTAATGAAAAATTATCCATTAATAAAAAATTAATCTTATTCTCCAAAAATTAAAAAAATTTTGACACGACTCTTATTCCCAAATTCGGGAAATATCTAAAAAAATTCAGCTAATATCTCAAAATTTGAGGAAATTAGAACAATGACGTACATTTTTTTAAACAAAAATCAGAACCTCCTTTAGAAAAATTAGAAAAACTGTAACCGGTTTCAAAAAAATCAATTCATTAATGAAAAATTATCCATTAATAAAAAATTAAACTTATCCTTCAAAAATTAAAAAAATTTTGACACGGCTCCTATTTCATATATAATTTTTTAAGATTTGGTCAATTAATTCCCGTAACCAGTTTTCAAAAAAATCGGTAACGAAAAATTATACACTATACAGCACTCTCCGGAAAATTCTACCTCTGTTTCATATATAATTCTTTGAGATTCGGTCGATTATTTCCCGTATTCAATCGATTATTTCCCGAAAAATTAGAAAAATTAGAAAAATCGATTTTCAGAAAATTGGTAGCGAAAAACTATACACTTTATGGCACTCCCCGGGAAATTCTACCCCTATGTCACATACTTTTGGTAAAAATTCGGTCCACTAACGAATGAGTAGTTCGCTGTCAGACAGACAGACAGACAGACAGACGTCCGGTACTTATATATAGAGATAATTCCGATCAATTTATCAATCTCTAAAAAATACAGTTACCTATATTAAGTTAAAACTTAATAGAAGAGATGAAATATAATACAATAAACATATATAGTGAAAAATGCTTAGATAAAAATTGACAACGGTCCTTGTTTACAAATATTGAACTATAAATTGTATAAATTATGTATTGTGACAGAAGATTCCGACCTTAACGTTTCGCAGACTAAACTTTAGAGATCCGCGTTAAAATAAGGCGATATTCAATTAAAAGCAAAATCTAGCGCTGGACCCAATAGGATCGCTCTGTTTGGCCGAACTACCGAACAGACACGACGGCTGCGCCGGTAGTGACATAGCGCCCAGCGGCCAATGAGCGTCGGCCGTGCGTGTGGCGACTCTCCCCTCTTCCCGGACCACGGCAGGCCGCTGGCGAGAACCGAGAACGGGACCGTACTCAACAACTCAACTACTCACCCTGTGAGCATCGTGCGAACGTGTTAATTGTCTATTCCTCTGTAAAATCGTCAACACGTCGTAGAGAATTGTGAACGATCTGAGAATTGTGATCGCACGGAGAGTCGATCTCCGAGAGTTTACTGCTAGTCAAAATAAAGGATATTAATCTGTCAATACGTGAGTAGTAGTCTACAGTTCTGCTAATTGTCTTCTTCTTGGTATCTCCTGTTTCATTTTCCTGGGTCGCCCAATCGGACCATCTCATTGAACTTATAGTAAAACGCAGAACTTTGTCAATTTCGGGAAAATTGACGCGCCCAACACACTGGTAAATTTCTTTGAGCCCCGACAGCTTCGACCCAAGCCGCGTCGGGTGAAAAGCTAGTATTAAAAACAAGTATAATTTTCCAAATTTAATGCAAAATATGTGACAAGATTTATTAATATGTGACAAGATTTATTTTTTAAAACATAATAAATTGTTGATAATAAACCGTACGTATATATAATGAACTGAAGTGTGACATGAGCGCGCACAGCTTGCAGCGTTGCCAAATCATTCCTTGAAAGTCGCCATTAAAAATATTCATCTATAAACCACGTTTCAAGTCAACTTTTAACATAAACATTTTGTTTAAATTTTGTTTAAATATTCGGTGACTCGGTATTTTTATTGGCACTATCGAAAGTATAGAGTTTAGCGCGCGAATATGTAGCGCAGTTAATATTTAATATCTTAAATTATTTGATAAATAAATTATTACATTGAAGTGTGAAAAATAGACTTTTTCGACAACGTCACATATAAAATATCGAATTTTCAAAGCCATAATTCTTCTTTATATGTTCGGTAATATGGTTTAATTTTTTTTCTGGCGTAAAGATATGCATTTTAACTTTCTCGTACCAAAAAATCAGTTAATTCTTAAGACTTTGGTGTCATGAAAGGAATACCTTAAAAAGTCTTGTCTCAATATTTATGCAACCGTAAATTTTATTCATGCACCAATTGTTGGTTATTAATTAATAATTTCTTGCATTAGTTATGTTGTTATGTAGTTTACTCGATTTAAGCTGACATTAAATAAGGCAAATTTAGTTTATTCAAATAGTTTTTTTTTACAGTGTATATACTTTAATGTTTATTTAATATTGTTATCTACTGTAATACTACAGCTTTGTATGAACTTTTTTTATTCGCGAATCAGCAAATCTACGTATTTTTTTTAATCTACAGACCATCGAAAATTTGATTGTGAAACTAATAATTTATAATTAATTTGTTTCAGAATATCCAGTAGCAGTGACGGCGGAAATAGTCGATGTTAACATGAACTCGTTGGACGGCACGACAGGAAAGCCATTAGATGTCGATCTGCCACCAACTCTGCCGATGACCTTCGGCACGGAAAATTCAACATCGGTTTCGGCGCAATCAGGATCCACAGCCCTGATGCCCTGTGTTGTCCACAATCTAGGAGAGGGCACGGTAAGGGCTTATTGAAACACGTAATTCGTTGATTGATGCATGTGAAATTGGTATACAATTAAATACGCGTGGGCAACACTTCATTGTTTATTATCCTGCAAATGAAATAAAATCTGTCACATTATATACATATACACTGGGCAACAAAATTATCGCAACAAAAATTTACGTCAAAAATTTGCCCAACTTCAAATAAGCATAACTCCGCGAAAAATGGACATATCTGAAAGATTTTTTTTTCATTTTAAAGGGTGAAGTCTGTACTTTAAGGAACCATTGTTAGATTTTGAATTTAGCCTCCCCCCCTCCCGCCGTTCTTCCAAAAGTAAGGACGTGTTACGTCTCCAAAAAATTGCATACTTTGACACATTCTACGGAGTAGAATGAATTTTTTTCGTAACTATCATGGCAAGCATCGTAAAATATGGATTTTTCCCTGCAAATTAAAAAAAAATTAAGTCCGTACGATTTTTTTTCGCCGAGTTATGGCTTATCAAAGTTACCTATGCATTTTTGTGCATTCAATCACCGCCAACATTAGCATTACCCGATGAACACCACGGGGAGGTTGCTGGTCGGATTTTGTCCATCGTGTGTGTGTGTGTGTGTGTGTGTGTGTGTGTGTGTGTGTGTGTGTGTGTAGTGTGTGTGTGTGTGTGTGTGTAGTGTGTGTGTGTGTGTAGTGTGTGTGTGTGCGTGTGTGTGTTTTGGGTGGCAGGGAAGGCTGTAGGTACGTTTGCACTTAAAACTGCGTATTCCCGCCTCGTCTTTGAATGACTTCTTGCAGACGTTCACGCATATTGATGCAGCTTCTAATTGTGGCTTGAGGAATTTCATACCATATTCGCTGTAATGCCGCTTCCAGTTGTCGGAGATTTGTTGGCGGTCTCTCCAAATTTCGAAGCCTTCTTCCCATCATATCCCACACATGTTCGATAGGATTTAAATCTGGGCTTACCGGTGGATGTGGTAGCACCTCGATGTTGTTTTCTTCAAGAAAATTACGAACAATTCTGGCAGTGTGTGGGCGAGCATTGTCCTGCATTAGAATAAAATTGCGCCCCATTTGACGACGCATCGGAATTACTTGAGGACGCAAAATTTCCTCTACGTAGCGTACCGCTGTCATTCCAGGAGGTGGTAAGATGACGAGGTTTGTGCGTCTGTGCGTCGATATTCCACTCCATACCATGACGGAACCACCACCAAATGCTCGGACAGGCTTGACGCAATTCCGTTCAAATCGATGTCCACTACGACGCCAAACACGGACTCTTCTATCGGAATTGAAGAGACAAAATCGTGATTCGTCAGTGAACAATACATTGCTCCATTGTCTCGCAGTCCAATTCTGATGAGTGTGTGCATATTGCAAACGAGCACATCGATGAGCCACAGATAACATTGCCACTCGAGCACGAGCCCGCGAACTCAAGCCTCTTTCGTGCAAACGCCTCCTGATCGTTTGAGCACTGATTTGTCTGTGCGGGAGAGCTTCATTCGCAATTTGTCGCGCAATCATTGTCGAATTTCGCACTGCTTCATGGACGATGAGCCGATCTTCTCGAGCTGACGTTACTCGTCTTCGACCTTGTCCTCTCCTCCGACTAAATCTGCCTGTCTGTTGATAACGAGCCCAAACTCGAGAGATGGAGGACCGATGAACGTCCATTCTTCTTGCCACATAATTCCTGCTCAATCCTTCTTCCACAAGAGCAATGATTTGCGCACACTGATTTTCATTTAAACGAGGCATTGTTACGATTTTGTCGTTTGTTTTCGAATGAACGATACAATACAGTAATTGCAATACTGTGAAGTTACTTACAAAAGTAATGTACTGTGAAGTTACTTATTTCAGTATTGCAATCACTGTATTGTACTGTGTGAAGTTTACTGTGCGTCGTCGTGGACATCGATTTGAACGGAATTGCGTCAAGCCTGTCCGAGCATTTGGTGGTGGTTCCGTCATGGTATGGAGTGGAATATCGACGCACAGACGCACAAACCTCGTCATCTTACCACCTCCTGGAATGACAGCGGTACGCTACGTAGAGGAAATTTTGCGTCCTCAAGTAATTCCGATGCGTCGTCAAATGGGGCGCAATTTTATTCTAATGCAGGACAATGCTCGCCCACACACTGCCAGAATTGTTCGTAATTTTCTTGAAGAAAACAACATCGAGGTGCTACCACATCCACCGGTAAGCCCAGATTTAAATCCTATCGAACATGTGTGGGATATGATGGGAAGAAGGCTTCGAAATTTGGAGAGACCGCCAACAAATCTCCGACAACTGGAAGCGGCATTACAGCGAATATGGTATGAAATTCCTCAAGCCACAAATAGAAGCTGCATCAATATGCGTGAACGTCTGCAAGAAGTCATTCAAAGACGAGGCGGGAATACGCAGTTTTAAGTGCAAACGTACCTACAGCCTTCCCTGCCACCCAAAACACACACACGCACACACACACACTACACACACACACACACTACACACACACACACACACACACACACACACACACACACACACACGATGGACAAAATCCGACCAGCAACCTCCCCGTGGTGTCCATCGGGTAATGCTAATGTTGGCGGTGATTGAATGCACAAAAATGCATAGGTAACTTTGATAAGCCATAACTCGGCGAAAAAAAATCGTACGGACTTAATTTTTTTTTAATTTGCAGGGAAAAATCCATATTTTACGATGCTTGCCATGATAGTTACGAAAAAAATTCATTCTACTCCGTAGAATGTGTCAAAGTATGCAATTTTTTGGAGACGTAACACGTCCTTACTTTTGGAAGAACGGCGGGAGGGGGGGAGGCTAAATTCAAAATCTAACAATGGTTCCTTAAAGTACAGACTTCACCCTTTAAAATGAAAAAAAAATCTTTCAGATATGTCCATTTTTCGCGGAGTTATGCTTATTTGAAGTTGGGCAAATTTTTGACGTAAATTTTTGTTGCGATAATTTTGTTGCCCAGTGTATATACAAATATAAAATGTAAAAATATAAATATATAAATATATAAGTATATAAATATATAAATATATAAATATATAAATATAGGGTAGACGTACCATTTGTGGCCACTTTAAGCGATAGCCTACTATTAATTTGAAGATAAGTTTAAAATAAATATATATGAGCACCTAGAAAGTTGATCGACGTCATCCGGAGGGTATAAGGAATCGAATTATTACGAATAAAAGTTTTTTTTACGCATAATTAATCGCGAAAATAGTATATAATCAGTGAACCCCCTATTTCACTAAAAGTCGCCACAAATGCACTATTTTTGGCCAGTCATTGTACTATTTGTGGCCACTTTGGACAAAAAATATTGACAGAAAATTTATAAAACAGGTAACCCACGCAATTTTATTTAAATAATGGTTTATTCGAACGACAAAAGCATTTTATGCAACAAATAATATATTTCAGTAGAGAAAATATATAACTATCGATAATAAATCTTAGAATATATTCTGAAAAACAAAACCATGTAACGTCGATTATAGCTGCACTATTTTCTCTTTTTAGCAGTTTTTGTTTCTGCAGATTCTGCTTTTTTTTGTTGCCTTTTCTCTAATTTCTCGGCTTTAATCTTCTTGTTTAGTTCCATCTCGCTACTCTTTCCTCTCTTCTAATACGTTTTCTCTCTTCCTCGTCGCGTTTTGCTTCCTCTTTGGCCTGCATCAATTTGATCCATTTATCGGAAGTTAACACCGAAGGTGTATGTTCGTTGGTCCTGTTTGATTTTTTCGATTTGGTTGTTTGCTTTTTTGGCCACAGAAGTATCGAGTCCAAAACTTCATCTACCGATTTTTTGCGGATAACAATGTCCGAAGAAGCGAAATCAGTAACTACAATCGTACTAGGACGCGGATCCGTATCAACATTTTCAGTCTATGCCGTTTGATTCAAGACTTCTTTGTTCAATATAGGTTCTTCATTCTCGGATATATCATTTTGGATAAGGGTATAGGAATTATCGGATCCTATATCATTAGATATGGGAACAACAGGAACGTCGGAATATTCTTCGGAATGATCGAATTCCATGAATTCAGGAGGATGTTCATAATGAAAAAATCCAATAACATGTTAACTGATGATTTTGACTGTTACCCGGAAAATAACGTAAAGTAAAAATCAATGAAGAAAAAAACGTAGACAAGAAAACAATTTGAGTGTAAAAACGCCCAACAACAGCTCCTTAATATGATTGTAAATCTCAGAAAATTGAATAATGATAACAGGACGAGTGAAAAAATCACAACACCAAAAAAATTGAATAAATAAAAAATTGATTTCCTTGTAAAAAATGACATTGTAGTAAAAATAACTAATAAAAAAATGGAAATTTGAGTATGAACTTTAATACGTCACCTAAAAATTTCTCAATCCGGTTTACCACCTTAATTGCATGTACCTATATGTAACTAATTGAGCTTCCGTTCTTTTTTAGCAAAACTAAGATTTAATTCTTTTTTTTTCATATACTTACTAAAGCGTGTGTCAGACGAGGCAAACTCGGGAAATGGGATCTCCAAAACATTTTCTACAGAGATTTCGTCGATTACCGTTAACCCGGAAGCTTCTGTGGTCGATTGCGTAGGGACGTCGAGTGCTACAAGGTTCATAGGTTCTTCTTGCTGCTCCAGAGTCATAGATTTCTCTTTTTCATCGTCGATAATCTTTATCCAGAGTTCATACAGTGCAGCAATTTGCAGGTGCTGATTCAATACAGGCGTTCGGTAGACGTTTATACTTGTAAACTGTTAGCGGTGGCGCGAACTCTCCAGCAGCATTGACAGTGAATAGAGTCGTGACATTTTCTTTGTCGTTGGTAGCAACGTCGTACACAGATTTGCCTTTTTCCGCTATCACGATACCGCTCTGTGGAGAAAGATAGACCGCCGTTTCATCCATATTGAATACCCGGCGAGGATCTTGAAGTATTTCGATCTTATCCCCCAGCTGTTCTTGTATATCTGCAAACCATAGCCGAATACGTCGTTCTGTAAGAACAGCCCGAGCTTTACAGAGGTGTTCTGCTTTTTTTTTGCGTAACTCTTGAATGGCGTCGGAGAAAACCTTCAAACCACTTCCTCCCAGGCAGATTGTCTTTAAATGGGTTGGGATGTTCTTCCTTCTCTAGGAGCTTCTTAACCGAGTACAATAGCGAGTCCTTATTTATGGGAAAACCCATTCTACTCGTCTCCAAGAGCCACTGTGCCAATCTCTCTTCAATATTGTGTCCGAGCACAGCTTCTCGCCCAACGCGACCCGATGTTTCCGGCGCTCTTCCGGATAGCTTATTGCGCAATGTAGTCCGAGGTACTTTATACGTCTTGCTTGCCGTGGCTATCGGCATTCCATCCCGTATAGCCTTCAGTGCCTTTCCAACATCTTCTTCACGATAGTTGAAAAGTGTTCTCTTGAGCTTTTAATTTCCCTTGTTCTCTCGTTCCGCTTCTGTAGTTTTTTTCTTTGGTGCCATACCCTTCTATAAGAATAATAAAAAACGCAAATTAATCGAAAATTATGATAAAAAAATTCTATGTAGTTATTTTCTTATATAGTTTTATAATAATCAAGCTATTACTATAAAATTCCATGAAAAACCAACGTTCGGAACTGACTGGCCAAAAATGGAAATTGCGGGCGCCATATGTGGCCATGGAGTGGCCACAAATAGTACAATGATACTTTCGATGTTTTATTTTCGGCCATACCGTATTTACAGCATATTTTAGGTTATTTTTCAATGATTTTATATTAGGGGTACTCAAATAAGTTAGAGTTTAACGGTTTGACAGGTTATGTCGGGTTAAAGTCGGGTAAAAAATTAATTTTTTACACTTTGGGCGCGCTACGCCGCTACTCTTTAAGGTTATATGCAAAATATATAAGTGTCTTATTAACCTATCACATTAATCTTTGGGTTAAAAGTTCAAAAATCAACTTTTTACCCGACTTAACCCGACATAACCTGTCAAACCGTTAAACTTTAACTTATTTGAGTACCCCTATTGTAATCGAGAAAACAAACGATATACCTATTATAATATAAACATGATTGTGTGCAGGATAAGCTGAGATAAATGAATAACGAAGAGTTACTTACCAGCCGTCTTCTTAACCTTTTCTGTAAGGTTTAGCCAGAATCTTGGAGGTGCGATATATTTTGTTGTGTAGCTTTCCGCGTTGCTATGAAATGAGTCGCGAAAGGAAAGGAAGTGTTGCCAATAGAATTATTCTTCTATTTCGACACCTTTGCAGGGTGTTTCGAACTCGGCCAATCTTAATATTTAGCATTAAAAGAGAGAGTGGCCACAAAAGGTACAGAAGGTACAGAAGGTACAGTGGCCACAAATGGTACGTCTACCCTATAATTAAATAAAATTTTATTTAATTATGTATATAGTATATTTATAATGTATATAGTACCTACATATATAAAATGTAATTATAGAATCGGATTAAATATTTACATTTTTTATTTTTTCCTCTAAAAAAATAAAGATTTCTTGATTTTTTGTTTTGTTTTAATGCTGCACGTTGAATGCTGCTAATTGAACGCTTAATAGTTGTCGAATAGATAGGGCATAACCATATGGCCACCAATATTTTGTAATTAGCACAAACGAACTTTCTCTGTAACTGGTATTATCGTCACGGAGCTATATTCATTAATTATACCCGATTTTGTGATAATCAGTGTCATCATACGACAGAAAATCAAATTTTTGTTCAAAGCATGAATAATATGAGTGTTAACTAATGAAAATAGATGAAATACCGTAACTGTTAACTGGTAGCATTTAATTTGATATAGTAAGTTTGCAGGCAATAGAAATAAATTTATGGTGAATTACACTAGCAGTAAGAGCGTTTTCCACGTAAATTGTTGATTATTTACTTGAATATTAGGTTCTATAGACGCTTTGCACTTTCTCATTTTACGTGAAAGTATTGCGAAAGTGCCAGTCGTTAACATCGATAGAATGGAATAGTTGGGGCGAATATCAGTATAGCCAAGCGTCGATATCGATGTAAAGTCGTGGCGACACAGAATCACAATTGGGTCAATAGTGATGCACTGTGAATTCAACATCGATGATAAAACGAACATTATTCTCTATGCTTTGCGCTGACATAAATCGCAATTTTTTTTCCTTGAAAGTTCTCAAGGGGAGTCCCAAAGCCGTCTGTGATACCGACTTTTTAAAAATACTAGAAACCCCTTAACGCCGTATAATTAATGAAAGAATGTAAGCCCGTTGTCAACAATATCAGAATTCCGTAAACCCTTTGAATAAAGTCCACCCGATATAGATTGCTTCACCGCGCGCCATTACACGTTCCTTTCTTAGTTGATCCCGAGACAAAGTAGCGTTACGCTTATTTGCACCTTAATTAGGTATACAGGACGAACCGGTGCGACGGAGCAACGTCTTCACAATTGCACAAAGTAAAAGCATTGGTGTCATCTAATTTTCGGCACGACAAGATAACAGCGGGAATAAACAAGATTTCGTCAGTCCGGGAAAATTTTCAGCTTCACCGCTCCTTTTCACGAATCTTAATAGCGGAATGACAATTTTCTTTAGAATCGATGATAGCGCCGGGTAAATCACTTTGCCCGGTTTTGCAGATAAGAAAGATACGTATACAACGAACGGTAGTTTCGTCGGAGAGATAGTTTATACAGAAAATTAAATACACATTTCTTTTGTGCCGAGATGATGGTACACGTATATATAAGTTATGACTTTTTACTAATGCTGAAATATACATTTTCTGTTCTTTTGTTTTTCCATATTGTTCTTTGATATTGTATATTTAATTATTTTTCCAATGTATGTTATTTTTAAAAATTAAACAAAATGGTAGGTGAACAAATAAAGTAAAATGTAACATCAGGAATATTAATAAATTAATATATAAAATAAAATTCTCCCTCTGCATAAGGCCTTTAGGAGGTTTCAGTAATCGGATTTATTTCAGACTGACAGGTGATTAGCTCATCGCCCAGGAATATTAATGTATCACAATTAATTATACATCTTTTGCGACACATTTTATTACATAATGTAACGTTTAAATACATAATGTAACTGATTAAATTAATTTTAACTACTTGCTCAAATGTAGCTTATTTCTTCGTAATATTACATTTATGCAAAAATTAATAGATGTAATGCTACTCAAGTCGGATTAATTATTTATACTTGTTTGAAATATTTTGTATACGGCATAATACTTTGTATTGTACAATTCGTATGCGTTAGACACCACTTTGTACCTAAATCGAGTCGCTTATTTTTGGCAAGTTGTGTAAGTCCAGTTTTGAAACATCATGAATTTCAATGAGACGCGAATATGAACTGACACGTGACGCGCGCCGATCATAGCTGGGTTTTCGAAACTGAAGTCATACCATCGCCGAAATGGATTGGCAACACTCGGGATGTCAATACGCCATTTAGATAACACGCTGATATCTGCGAGACGTAACGAGATTGCGCGAAATAATAAAACAGACCCGAATGCATTTAGTACAATTTAACGCAGCACGCGCATAAAATTCCGCGGTGTAATCTCGCCTCTTCTCGGAAGAACGCAATTCGTGGCGAGATAATTAATGCGGCGATTATAAGTTTAAAGCGCTGTTTAATTAATCCGATGTTTTCACAACTGCCTTTTTTATGCGCGGGCGGCGTCGCGACTTTGCGATGTACCCACCCTCTACGTAGAGCGAGCGGCCGCGCGAGAATTCCTCTCTGCTCTCGTGGTTAACGTTGTTATCAAGTTTGTTTTCTTTGTTTACCGCACGATAACTTTGCTCGCGCGTGTATCAACGCAAAAGTTTTTCCTCGCGGAGGAAAGCGGCGACGCCGCCGCGGATTTACGTGTCCCGAGTCCGCGCACCGAGATCGTCCAGAGAATAGAAAAATCTTTCGCGCGTGGAAAACGCGCGAATACAATCGGGAAGTCTCTGTTATTAAAGCACCGAAAGTACCACCGATATTGTTTTAGCAGGATGGATGTCAGCGTACAGCCTGTCATAACTTAATACAACTGGCATTTGCCCGCCGCAATGTTGCGCTGATTTAACATGCGACGCAAACACGGAGCAATACAATCAAATAGAGTTTAATGAACCATTTAATGAACCTATTGCTTGTTCAACTTCATTCACCACTACACATGCACGCGTCAAAGTTGGATAACACGACGTAGAGTATTAATTATCAACTATGTATAGTCGCCAATTTATCGATCCATAAAAATTACAAAACCTCGTCAACATGAAGCTCGCTATTCAAAACGTTTCCGCTCGTATAAAAAAAATAATTATATTTTATCTTTTATTGTCGCAGATTTTTATCTTTGCTGCACATCATTTATTATGAACTAAAAAATGGATATTTTTAAATCATTAACCATATTCTTATGCACAAACTTTATTTTATGACAATCCTTTCTCATAGTTTTACGGATTTAATAAGATTCTTGATTTCCTAGAAGGATGCTTTAAAAAATAGTGTCGCGCGGAAGAATGCAATCCACTTTTATGTACGACGTTTGACCATTTCCAGAATCTCAAGAATTTAATGAATTAATTTGCAGCGTCCTCGTGGTTGGATCTTATTAGAAATAGTTCCTTTTGCTTTCTAGGGGAAGATGTAGTTACAGGGCTAGGCGCAAATTGCAGCGCGACCGAAATTCTAAACTGCAATATATTGCATTAACGCAACGATAAATTTAAAGCGTCATTTAATTAATTCCATTTTCGCGGCGTTTTGCTCTCTATTATTATGTATTCGCGTCACATATGTAAGTATCGTAAGTGGCGATGCTGTTACACGCCAATAACGTGAAAAATGGCACGTAAATATTTCTCCGCTCTTCTAATTCGGGAGGATGTCGGAGTAAAGTTTTTTGGAGCTTACGTACGTCGAGAAGATACATAAGAAGAATACATTGGAGTGTTTCATAAGTAAATACAAATAACGGTCGGAACTGGTGTTTACATAGTATCAAAATTTTCGACGCGAAAGAGATAAATCCGAGACGCATTTGTTACAAAACGGAATTAAATATATTGTTTTTTTTTTGCGTTTTCTATGTTTCGTGTTTGTTATTAATTATTAACACATTGCGAATGGATAACGAGATATTTCGCGTTTCGTATTTTATCGTGACGAGATATCTCGCATTTTTTATTTATTAATCTAGAGCAGTTATTACTCAGTAACATATAACAGTGATTTTTAACTGCAAACCATATATAAGTAACTTAACCCTTTGATTGTCGATGACGCGAAAGAAAAAAATTGGCAGGACTTTTCATGACGAAAAAATCAGCACATTCAAAAAAAAAAAAAACAAGAGACACGGTAGTGTCTCGCGCCAAGTACGCGCGAAGCGAGACGCACCGTGACTCTTTTACGCGAACGCACGAGTTGCAAGTACCCGAGATTTTGAGATCTCAATAACGAGTGAACGGATCAATTTCTAAGTAGGATTGACCGATAGCTTGGGGTTTGATTTATAAATAAGAGTCTTTATTTTTTCGTTACGTGCCCTACGAGCGAAGATATTGCGATGCAAAGTCCAAATGTGGAATATTTTTATTTTAAGAAACGTCCACGTCGGACAAAAATGGCGGCTGATGTGTCACTTTCCCATTTTTGACACGAAAGTGCACTCGTGCACTGTCGCAGTGCGTGACAATTTTTTACAACCTAGAAAAGGATAAGTGTGTGATAGTCGTGACCGTTGCCGCGTCGTGACAGATAGTGAAATATATATAAGTATTGACCGTAGAGAGCTGATGCCGAGAGATCTTTAAGAAGGAAAGTGTATCTACAAAATCATACAAACACGTACGTATATGCTGCCTTGTAAAAGTTGTCAAACTGTATGTTTACGCGAGCGTTACTTCTGTAGTAACTCGTTTACGCGGGATGAATTATCATAAGTTACTACAGAACCTCCGTTTACGCGGAGAAATTATCGTATAAGTTACTACGGAAGTAAAAAGTAAAACATTCGCGTAAACATAGTATATAATAACTAAGAAATTGATAGTGTGTGACAGTACTGACAATCGTGATCGTCGCCGCGTCGTGACAGTTACTACGTTTAAGGCCCGGTTTCACCAACGTGATTTAATCTAATCGGTCGATTAAACTCACTCTTCGTCTCTTTCTAAGGGAACAGTTGGAAAGAGATGAAGAGTGAGTTTAATCGACCGATTAGATTAAATCACGTTGGTGAAACCGGGCCTAAAAAAAGGAAGGTATATCCAAAATTGCACATGTATACGTATATGCTGTCTTGTAAAAGTTGTCGAACTATATGTTTACGCGAGTGAGTACATCTGTAGTAACTTACAGTAATTCATATTAAGATACGTCGTCGTCTCTCAATCAGAGAAACGTAACTTTCACTACTTTCAACGGTGGTTCTTGATTTCCGATCATAAGTTACTATGAAATCTCCCGTTTACGCGGAGGAATCATCGTATCGTAAGTTACTACAGAAGTAACGTTCGCGTAAATAGGTTAGGTTATAAAAATAACACGATGTTATATATGCGGTTTGCCGTAAATATATATATATATATATATATATATATATATATATATATATATATGTGTGTGTGTGTGTGTGTGTGTGTGTGTGTGTGTGTGTGTGTGTGATTTCAGCCTAGTGCTCTGAATGTCATCTAGTCATACATATCAAGAATTTTCGATGGGCTTCTTTAGAAGATAGGATACGAAGAAAATACTAATGCATGATGACGATATCACAAAGATGTTAAGGCTAGATGCCACGAAATGTGCATGTACCGTCGGTCACGCGGAATGCAAGAGAAAATCCGCCGTTAAATTGAAAGAACATTTACGAATCCTGATACTCACAAGTAATTTCTTACAATCTTCTTATGATCCTAATTATCTCATAATTTGTATTTTTGTACGTGTATTTTATGCTTTGATAGAAGGAACGTGAAAAAGAGCAGGAAAAGGAAAGAGCACTAGCGGCGAAGCAGACAGAAAAGAACAAACAGAAGAGACTGATTCAAGTTTTTAATCTGGACGAAGACGAAGATGAAGCTGAGATGTCTTCTGACAAAGACAATGCCGAAAAATTCCCCGCAGTCAGAAAATGTGCAATTTTGTTTAAAGGATATACAGATTCAAGGACTGTAAATATTATAACCAGATAAATAACTTTGTTTCATCGTATAATTGATTCATTATAAAACAGCTGATTATATATATATTTATATATGTATATTATATTGTAGCTCATTGTATTTTTAAGGACTGTGATTTTAATTCATTCAGTTATGTGATAATATTTAATTCATTTACTCGATTATGTAGCTCTACTAAATAGTTAAGTTTTCGTAAACATTTGGAGAAAAAATAAAAATACATGAATAGTTTAATGACTTGAATATAATAATTACAATATGAAGATACAAAATTATACTTTAATTCATTTCGATAACAATCAGAAACAGTATTAAAATATTAATCTATGATTAGATCATCTAACAGAAATATATTTACAATATTAGATGTATCATCTCTTGTCATTTCTTAAAGATAACTGTACAAAAATAAATATATACAATTATATCGATTATAATCACGTATTATTTATAAGTTTGATACAAGTTGGATCCATGTATGTAATATTTTCGGAAAAATGGTCCATCATAATAAATTTTTTCTCAGTCGATCTGTTCAAGCAGTAAAGAATTCCGAACCAATAAATAACTAGTCCAGACCCGAATCTGTTCCAGTTGTTTCCAGTTTCGTATCGTTTTATATTCTTCATGTGTTTTTAATACATGAATTATTACTTATTTGAAAATTAATAATTAGTGCATGGATAAGAAATAATTAGTCATGTTGTCAGGTAAACTTTTTATTTTAAAAATTATTAATTGGTTTAATATAAATAATTTAATTATTGCAGTTAAACATGATTTAAAAAACATGTTAATATTATATATACATATGTATATATATATATACGATATATATGTGTATTTATATCCACTTAATATAGAGAATTGCAAGAATAACATTAAATATAATAAATACGTATTTAATCAATACATATTTAATAAATTTCAAAAACAGAAGACAATAGTTTTATATTATAACTATTATTACATTTAATGTTATAGCGATTTTCTATATAATACGAATATAAATACACATATATGTATATTTGTAAAAAATAAGAGGTTTTATATATATATAGATACATATATATAATAAATTTAATAAAAATTTAATTCGTTGTTATTGTCAATTTGTGAATAATTAAAAAATGAAAAATGGAAATTTGTTGCCGATACTTGCTTATCACTACAAAATGCATGATATCAGTACAAAATTACCTTTTTCAAAAAAAGGTATAAAAAAGGCGCCAAGTACACGCGCAATGTATGTTGTAAATCTAAAAATCTTAAATGGTAGTAGCTTTATTTTTTTTTAACAAAATAATTCACAAAATTGCGTTAGCTAACTCAACCCAAGTGATATGTATAGTAGCTTTATTTCTCCCTAACAAAATAATTCACAAAATTGCGTTATCTAATTCAACCTAAGTGATACGTATTTCAAAAAAAGATGTGAAATTTTTAAATTGCGCCAATTGCAAAGAGAATATACTTTGAAAAATATATACTTTGAAAAATATTTGTTGTGCAACTACTTTTAAAAAATAAAACAAAATTGTGTTATCTAACTCAACCCAAGTGGTAGTAGTTTTAATTCTCCTTGATAAAATTATAATATTACAAAGAATTATTTTAATCACAAAGAATTAAAGAAATAACATTATAAAATAAAAATATTTAATTAAAATAAAATAAATAAATTTTTCTTGTAAAAAACTTGGCGCTGCTTTTTTAAGGTTTAGAACCTTTGCACAAGACTTTTGTATGGCAACTTAGTGTAACGAAACGTGGGTCAACGCACAAGAAACGTATCGGTTACGGCGGTAAGCGTCGTCTACAATGGCAGCAGGCGTATGCAGTAAGACGTAAGCAGTAAGCTATTCTAACGACCAATCACAGTCGATTATTCTTGAATTGTAAAAATCCCATTAGTCAAAAACTTACTGCTTACGTCTTACTGTATACTCCTGCTGCCATTGTAGTTGACGCTACGTCAATACGTTTCTTCTGCGTTGATCTACATTACGTTACCATACGAAAGTTTTGTGCGGAGGCTCTAACCGATACGTTTCTTGTGCGTTAATCCACGTTACGTTACGCAACGCTATCATACGAGAGTCTTGTGCGGAGGCTCTTATCCAGACAAATTTGCATAGCGCATAAACGTAATAAGTGTAAACACATATGTGCAAAAGGAAATAGACAAATCCATCTGTTTATGCATATGCTTATGCACCTATGCAAGTTTGTCTGGGTTGACCTTAAAAAAGCAGCGCCAAGTTTTTTACAAGAAAAATTTATTTATTTTATTTTAATTAAATATTTTTATTTTATCATGTTATCTCTTTAATTCTTTGTGATTAAAATAATATTCTTTGTAATATTATAATTTTATCAAGGAGAATTAAAACTACTATCACTTGGGTTGGGTTGAGGTAACACAATTTTGTTTTATTTTTTAAAAGTAGTTGCACAACAAATATTTTTTAAAATATATATTTTTCAAAGTATATTCTCTTTGCAATTGGCGCAATTTAAAGATTTCACATCTTTTTTTGAAATACGTATCACTTAAGTTGAATTAGATAACGCAATTTTGTGAATTATTTTGTTAGGGAGAAATAAAGCTACTATACATATCACTTAGGTTGAGTTAGCTAACGCAATTTTGTGAATTATTTTGTTAGGAAGAAATAAAGCTACTACCTTTTAAGATTTTTAGATTTACAACATACATTGCGCGTGTACTTGGCGCCTTTTTTATACCTTTTTTTGAAAAAAATAATTTTGTATACTTTTAACGGAACAATTAGAACAGAGCTCTATATACTTTTGGGGTCGCTAAATTCAAATCCGAAATCAAAATTGCGAAATTAAAAATGGCAGATCTAATATAATGGACCGAAAATGCAAAACAAGCAGAAAGGAAAGCACAGGGTGCAAGTAGAAACTTGCACATTGCTTTCTCATAGTTCTTAAGTGTGCAAGTAGAAATCTGCACATTGTTTACTTATAGTTCTTAAGCTTTTATTTTATTCGATGCATAATTATTAGTATTTATTTATTTGTTTTGGCTTCCTCATAGAGGAAGAATTTTCCGGCGAGTGCTATAGAGTGTGTATTTTTTTCATTACCGATGTTCTGGAAACCGATTTTTTAATTTTTCTAATTCTTACGGGTCTCTCTCTCTCTCTCTCTTTGTCTTTCGCTGTCTCTCTCTCTCTGTCTCTCGTTGTCTCTCTCTCTCTCTCTCTCTCTCTCTCTCTCTCTCTCTCTCTCTCTCTCTCTCTCTCTCTCTCTCTCTCTCTCTCTCTCTCTCTCTCTCTCTCTCTCTCTCTCTCTCTCTCTCTCTCTCTCTCTCTCTCTCTCTCTCTCTCTCTCTCTCTCTCTCTCTCTCTCTCTCTCTCTCTCTCTCTCTCTCTCTCTCTCTCTCTCTCTCTTTCTTTCTTTCTCTCTCTCTCTAAGTAAGTAGAAATACATCGTACGTTGCATTGCTCCTGAGAAAGGGCTTTAGCTGCAGTAATCTTCCCTTCGGGGGTCTTTATTTCAGTGTATCCCTGTTCTTGGGTTAACTCTGCTAAAGTATGAGTAAATAACTCCGCTTTTGATCGAAGAATTTGGTCATCCGGAAGGGATATATATAGGTTAACCTCAAAATCGAGTGTGCTCACTCCATGCGGCAATGAGTCGAGTCGATGATGGAGGATGTGGCGGTGCGGGGAAGGAGACGGATGCAAGAGAATGCGCTAAGTGCCATAGAACTGTGAGCAGTCCGGTAATGTGTGATGTGTGCGATATGGCGTATCATCCTGGATGTGCGAAAGAAAAGAAGATTCTTAATGCAGCCGGAGAGTTGATATGCTGTAAGAGTGGAATTGGAGGTGTTCAAAATAGAGGAGTTAGGTCAGGTTCTCTTCTCAATAAAGGAAATAAGAAAGATGATGAGTTAAAGCAAGATAAAAGTAATAAAGGATACAATAAAGAGGATAGAAGTGGTAAAGAAAATAATGATATGAATCAGAAACTTGATGGAATGGTAAAAATGCTTGCACAGATTAATGAGAAACAGATTTCTGAAGAACGTATCAAGCGATGGATCCGAGAGGTTATGAAGGATGAACTTAATGAATTAATAAGAGAAAATGCTAAGTTATTAAACGAGGTAAAAATGTTGAGACAGGAAAGATTAAGCACAGAAAAACATAAGTCGGGTTATGTAAGTTACGCAGACAAAGTAAGGAATGTGCGGAGTGATGAAGTAATAATAGTAAAACCTTTAGTTGAACAACAATGTGAAGAAACAAAGAAAGACATTAAAAAGCATGTAGATGTTGCAAAATTAGGAATTAGTGTTAATAAGGTTAAGAAAGGGAATAATGGATCAATTATTATTGGATGTGAAAAAAGTAAAGATAAGGATTGTTTAAAACAGAATATAGAGAAAGTAGTAGGAAAACAGTATAAAATCGAAGTGCCGTCATTAAAAAAGCCAAAATTAAAGATAGTTGGAATAGATAAGGATGATTGTAAAAAAGACGACGAAAGTTTGATAAATATAATTGTAAGACAGAACGAAGATAAATTAGGAATGCAAGGAAAAAATTCAGAATTAAGAATATTACGTAGAATAAATAACGTTAAATATGGAGATATGTCGATTATAGTGGAGGTCAGCGCTAGTTGGTATGAGGCAATATTGAGAACAGAAAGATTAAACATTAATTGGAATAAATGTAGAGTTACTGATTTTGTAGGAGTGCTGAGATGTTATAAATGCTGGGGGTTCTGGCATATGGCGAAAGAGTGCAAGAAGGAGGAAACGTGTCTACACTGTGCGGGGAGCCACGAATCAGAGAGATGTGTGATGAAAGATAAAATGAATGAAATTAAATGCGTTAATTGTATAGCAAGAAATAAGTTCATCAAGGAAGGTAAACTAGATATTAGTCACAGAGCGACGGATAAAGGCTGTCCATGTTATGTGAGTGCTCTTGAAAAAGAGAGACAGAAAACGAAATACGAAAGCGAGTATTGACAACAGGGTAATGGAGTAGACCAGACAAATAAAGATATAATGAATAATTTAATAGTCTTAAATATACAAGGTTTATTACGTCACTATGAAGAAATAGTACATTTTATAATTAAAGAGAAGTCCAGTATATGCTGTCTGACTGAAACACATATAGGATGTGAGGTGGAGAACAGTGAAATAGAAATACCTGGATATAATATAGTGAGATGTAACTCTAAGTCAAGAAGAACTGGAGGGGTTATAATATATCTGAAAAGGTATATTAAGTATGAAATAATGGATAATAGGGAATGTGGATTGAATCTGTGGACAGCTACATTAAATTGTATTATTGGTAATGTTAAGAAGTGTATTACGACCGTGTATCACTCACCCGGAGCTAGTGATGCAGATTTTTTGAGACTCCTTGAGGAATTATGTGATAAAATAATCTCACGTCATAGTATAGTAGTAGGCGACTTTAATATTGATTTAATGAAGGAAAGTGTGTACAAAAAACGGATAAATGAAATCATGCAGGGTCTAGGATATAAGCAATATGTAAAGGAACCAACAAGAATTACTCAAACATCGCGAACGCTAATAGATCATGTTTATGCTAATGAAAAGGTAATGTGTGAGGTGATACATACGCCGAGAATAACTGATCATGCCATAGTATGTGTTAAAGTTAAAGGGAACAAAGAAATATTAGGAAATACCGTTATTAGAAAAAGGAACATTAATAAAATCGATGTAGAGGCGTTTAGTTATTTATTACGTAATGCGAGAAGAGACTATAAACATAGTAATATGACAATATGTGATATAGATGTTAAGGCAGACTGGCTAGTACGCGTAATAAGTGATGCGGTTAATGAGTTGGCGCCGATAGAAGAAAAGATTGTGCAGATAAAATGGTTGCACAATAAATGGTTTAATGGAGACATATTGGAAGCAATTAAGGAGAGGGATAAGAAATATAAAGAGGCCATAGAGAGTAGAAATCCGGAGATGTGGACGGATTTTAAAAGGTGTAGAAACAGAGTCGTTAAACTAATCAGAGATAGAAAAACGGAATACTTGTTTGATCAAATTGACACATTTAAAGGTGACTCATATAAGTTATGGAAAGCAGTTAAGACTAATATATTGAAATCTAGTAAAAATACTGAATATGGAGTAGGTATACTAATAGACGGAATAAGATATGAAAATGATTTAGTGATAGCTGATAAACTAAATAAATATTTTATTGAAAGTATTGATGAAATTGTTGAAAGTATAGAAATAGGGGATGAAAAGTTTTGTGACTACATAGGTAATAAGAGAGAAGGTGTGATGGAGAGTTTTGAGGAAGTAACAAATGATGAATTATCAAAGATAGTTAGAGAGTTAAAACGTAAAAGTGGGACGGATGAGGGTATTAGTACGATAGTTTTACAATGGGCATATGAAACAATGAATGGAATATTTTTGGAAGTTTGCAATATGTCTCTAGCCAAAGGGGTCTTTCCGTCGGAGTGGAAATGTTCTACTGTTGTACCGATACCTAAAGTAACAGGATCAAATGATGCGAAAAATTTGCGACCGATTAATATGTTGCCAATGTATGAGAAGGTATTAGAAACCGTAGTAAAATCGCGATTAGATAAATTCTGTGAGGAGCACAATATTATTACCGATTGCCAATCGGGTTTCAGAAATAGCTACTCATGTGAAACTGCGTTACAAAGTGTAATATCTGAGTGGAAATTAGCAATAAGTAAAGGTGATAAGATTGGAGTTGTTTTTCTGGACTATCGTAGAGCATTCGAGACAATAGATAGAAAGATATTAATTGCTAAATTGGAATTTCTTGGATTTGAAGGAACGGTTATCTCTTGGTTACAAGATTATGTGAATAATAGAGTACAAAAGGTAAAATATAAGAATTTAATGTCTGAAGCAAGGAAGGTAACAAATGGAGTACCCCAGGGATCAGTTCTTGGGCCTCTATTGTTTATATTATATATCAATGATATTGTAAACTTAATGATTCTTGGATGCAAAATTAGAATGTTTGCAGATGATACTATTGTATACTTTGAAAACTTAAGAATAGATACTATTGAATATGTTATTAATAAGCAACTGGAGAAAATATATGGTTGGTTATGTGCAAATAAGTTGAAATTGAATGGGGAAAAGAGCAAGTTTATGTTGCTAAGAAGTGGTAGATGCGAGGAAAACACGGAGTGTGATATAAAAATTGCGAACGAAAGATTGGAGCAAATAAATGAATACAAATATTTAGGTGTAATTGTAGATGAGGTATTGACATTTGAGAAGCATGTGCAATATGTTATTAAAAAGATGAGTGCTAAGACACAATTTATTAGGAGAGTGGGTGTCGACCTATCATTATATGCAAGAAGCGTATTGTATAAGGCAATTGTGGCACCACATATGGAATATTGCTCAACGGTATTTATAGGTTTGAGTAGAGTACAATTAGATAAGTTGCAAGTATGTCAAAATAGGGCAATTAGGTCAGTACTTAAATGTTCGATATATACCTCATGCGATGAAATGAGGAGTGTCCTAGGAATTATGAGCGTAGAAAAGAGAATTAAGTATAATGTATGTATATTTATGTATAAACTAGCTAATAGATTGTTACCGAGGGGGTTGTGTAATAAGATTGAGAAGGTAGGAGAGCGACATAAGTACAAAACAAGGCAAGTAAACCAATTACAAGTACAATTTAGAAAAACGCGAACAGGACAAAAATATTTGTTTTATGATGGTATAAGGATTTATAATGAGTTGCCTGAGGAAATAAGAAACATCGATAATAATGTAAGCGAATTTAAAAGAAAATTGAAAGAAAAATGGACTTAAGTAAAGTGTATTGTGTGTATTGTATGATAGCTAAAAGCTAATAAATGTATTCATTCATTCATTCTCTCTCTCTCTCTCTCTCTCTCTCTCTCTCTCTCTCTCTCTCTCTCTCTCTCTCTCTCTCTCTCTCTCTCTCTCTCTCTCTCTCTCTCTCTCTCTCTCTCTCTCTCTCTCTCTCTCTCCCTCTCCCTCTCGTAAGTAGCAATTGTGTCACGCTGTGTTCCTGCTCCTGCTTCGAATTGATCTGTTTTCTGCCGTGAGCTGCCTTCGGGCCTTTTTGTTGCAGATCCAAGCAGGTTTTTTGTTGCTTGTCGCGTGCCTTATTCTTTTCCTCGGAGATTGCCACCTCAATCCGAGTATTTTCGCGACAAGCATCATCACTCATCATAACCTCTTCTCGGAATCATTGTCGATTTCTCCGAATTGCCTGCATGAGGTGTCTTTCTGCGCATGCGCCTGCCTGTTGACCTTCTCTCCTACACCTGCCATTGGGTCTGACGTGCGAGAGCTGGAATCTTGTGGCGCCTGCGGCGATCTGCATGAACTGCCTCTGATTGGTCGGGCGTGACATCGGTGGTGATTTTCTGGGGATATCGTGTCGAGTGTCACTGTTACTATCCTAGCGCTCCCGGCGACTGTTTACTGGTTAGCAGCGACAGTGTCCTTTAAGTGATGCTCATGCAGCGCGAACGTGTGTGCTCCAAGTGCACCAAACCGATAGCCGGTCAGTCTTCCTTATGCAATGAATGCGCCAGAGAATTTCATCCTGGGTGCGTCAAGCTGTATCTTGCTTCTAAATCAGCTAGTGAGTGTTGCGCAGCGCGTCTGTCAGCCGTGTCGTCGGTGCCCAGTGGTGCTCAGGCTCCTCGAGCTTCGGATCGTCGTGGTGCAGCCTCGCCGGCAGCGGGTGGTGTTGCTCCCCAGGGTGTACAGTCGTCAACTACGGACGCATTGCTTCAGTCGATCTTGACAAAGAAATTTCGAAATTAATTGCAGGCCATGGGGAACGAATAGCAGCGTTGGAGGCTCAGAGCGCACGGCTGCTGGGCGCCCGGCACGGTGATCGCGAGTTTGCTGCATCGCGGGCGTCTAGAGCGTCGGACATTATCATCTCCGGTATTCCATGCATCATCACCGACTCATCCATGGAGCTGGTTGAAAGTGTTTTTTGTGCGCTCGGGGTGCCTCAGCTTGTTTCCGACGTTCTGGAGGTCCGTGATGTGGGGGGGGGGGGGGGGGGTAATGCGTCTGCGGTGCGTGATGAGGCGCTTGCCTCTGTTTTTGCCTCTGATCTTCTGACTGGCACTGCTGGTCGCAGAAGATCTGTTGTGGTCGTGCTTAAGTCGCGAGAGATTCGTGACTATATTCTGCGAGTTATGCGGCGCAAGCGCCGTCTTACCGTCTACGAAGTTCTTTCCAAAGACATCCCCGGGCACATCTTTGTAAACGAGCTCTTTCCTTCCGACACTTACAAATTGTTACGTCAAACAAGGGTCAGGGCTAAGCAATTGTCTCTTAAGTATGTATGGTGCAGGGACGGTCAGATCTTTGTTCGCAAAGACCAGGGTCTGCCTCCCACATTGATATCTTCTGAAACTGACCTGTTAGGGCTTCAGTGACCTGCTGTGGCGGATGCGAGCCCTGATCTTTCCGGAGCCTCGCGGGATCACCTCAGAATTGCTCACTTCAACGCCTGTTCCCTTCCTGCCCACTTCGAGTCAATCCAGGTCTTCTTACTGTCTAATTTCTTTCATATTATTTTGATTTCTGAGACCTGGCTTCACTCACACATCTCTGATGATGTGATATGAATCGATGGATATTACTTGTTACGCGCGGATAGGGAGGGCAGGCAGGGGGGTGGCGTGGCTTGTTATATACATGAATCATTAAAAGCGCGTGTACTTGCGTCATCGCCTGCCACCTTTTCTAACGCACCGGAATACCTTTTACTTGACATTCGTGGCGGTGCGCGCGAGCCTCTCTTGCTCACCACTATGTATCGCAGACCGAAGGGAAAAAATTTCAGCGACTATGTCGACACGTTTACTACATTTTCACATAATTACAAAAATATAATTATCACCGGCGACTTGAATTGCAATCTCCTCACCTCAACGTATGAATCCAATCACCTACGCGACATGGTTTCACAACTGTCACCCAGTGTCGTCGAATCTCAATCTACCTTTCACACTTGCTCCTCTGATTCATGACTCGACGTTTTCATTGTCGATAACTTGGAAAAGGTGTCATCATTCAAAAAGACAGATGCTCCTTTCATCAATGGTCATGACCTTATTGAATTGACCTATTCCTTCGAGGTACCATCTTTCACAAGTCGAACTTTAGTTCGACGTTGCTACAGTTAGTGAGGATAAGTTCATTGAAACACTCATCACCAGGTTGTCTCAATCTTTTCCTAACGATTTTGGCGGCCAATTGGGCGTCGGTGTGTCTGATATTGAAGACTTCCTGAACACTATCACCAAGGACTTCACTGCCAGCTTGGACTTACATGCTCCAATGCACACCTTTCGGGTATCTAGACCATCGGCGCCGTGGCTTACCGACGCCCTTTCTTGTAGGATTCGTCATTGCAACTGGCTCTACAATGCCGCGCGCAGATCCGGAAACTTACTCGATTTTCAGATTTACAGACTCTATAGGAACAATCTCACGCTTGATCTGAGAAGTGCTAGAGAGCGGTTCCATATGGAGAGGTTGAGCGCAATTTCTGATCCGTCCAAGATGTGGCGTGCACTTACCAATTTTGGTCTAATAGAATCATCTCATTTTTCGCCATTAAACTTTTTTTCACGCGATGAATTGAACACCTACTATGCTTCCATCTCTAATCGTTATCCATCTTGCTCGCAATCACAATTCTCCGACATCGTTCGCACCATAGTGCCTGATGTGCCTCAGTTTAGTTTCTCGCAAATAACGTTCGATGACTTGAGCTCTGCAATGGTTTCGTCATCCTCTGCTTCTCTTCCCTCAGGCTGTGATCATTTGCCACTATCCGCCATAGCCCTAGCCTTGCCTCACATAGGAAGTCTTTTAACCTCTTTCTTCAATTCCTGCCTCAATCTCGGTCATTTTCCATCTCTCTGGAAGCGCGCTATTGTGCGCCCGCTCTCCAAAGTTAAATCTCCTAGCTCTCCTTCCGACACAAGGCCCATAGCCAACTTGTGTGAACTTTCAAAATTATTCGAAAAAATTATTCATCGTCAAATTGTTGACTTCATCAATTTACATCACATCCTTGATGATAGGCAGTCTGGATACCGCAAGGGTTATTCGACCCAGTCTGCCCTCCTATGATTAGCTCACGACACTAGGAGTGGCGTTGACGTTGGTGAGGTACTGATTCTCGTGCTATTCGACTTCAGCAAGGCTTTCGATACAGTCTCCCATCCTCTGCTTCTCACCAAACTTAGGGAACTGGGCTTCTCTGATCTTGTTCTCACACTTATTTTTTCGTATCTTACCGGTCGTCTTCAGACAGTCGTCGACTTAGAGGGCGTTCTCTCTGAGTGGCTTTCTATTACCACCGGTGTTCCGCAAGGATCCGTCTTGGGACCACTCCTTTTTTCACTTTTCATTAACGACATCAGCGCGTTCCTGAGGTTTACTGAGCACTTGATATTTGCCGACGACACTCAAATTTACCGAAGGTGTCCCTTCGGTGAATTAAATAATAAGCTACAACTTGTGGCGCATGATGTGAGTGTTGTCTTCGAATTTGCGGCAACAAATGGACTAACTCTCAATCTCAATAAATCTAAGGTCCTAATATTTGGCAGCAGAAGTTATGTCAAGGAAATAAATTTCAACGACCTTCCCCTCATTTCCGTTGGTGGTGTTTCCATTCCCTTCGTCGCTGAGGCGCGGAATCTGGGAGTCATTATGAGGTCTGACCTGTCTTGGAGTAGCCATGTCTCCCACATTTCCAGGAGAATGCACTTCACGCTCCACAAACTGAAGTTTCACAAAAACTCCTTATCACTTCAGTTGCGCATAAAACTTGTAACTACATTGATTTGGCCTTTATTAGATTACTGTTCTCTTGTGTACAACGATCTCACCGACGAACTCAACGGCAGATTACAAAGGCTCATCAACTGCGCGATCCGCTTCATATTCAACCTAAGACGTGACGAACACATCACGCCTTTTCGTCATCAACTGGGGTGGCTGTCGGTAAAAAGCAGACACCTATACTTTCTGGGTATCGAAATGTACAAGATATCCGGCGGTATGTCTCCTGGTTACCTTTCAGAAGTCTTCATCAAGCCTGATTCCACGATTAGACGATCGTCCCGGTTGGCACTTGAACATGCATACCTCATTCCTATCCATAGGACTGAGACATACCACAGGTCCTTCCATCCTGCTGGAATTTATCTCTGGAACTCGCTTCCTATCGAGATCGTGTCCTCAGCAACAGTTATTGAATTTAAACGAAAGCTTCACAACCATCTCTTTTCCCTTGAGTCTAGTTCTGTGCATGCTTCCACCTTGGCACCATCAGGTGTTCGTGCATGACACGCATTGCAATTCTAGTCGCTCATCCCCTTTTAGTCCTTACTTAATTATAATTTCTACGCTTATGTTCCTTCTGTCTGCGATATTGATGTATGCAGCTCTTTGTGCACCCTTTGCGGGGTTGCGGGGTGCTTGTTTAACACTTGCACACTCCTAATTTTTCCCTTACTATGCTTGCGCTCTGCCCTCTGCCTGGGGTCTAACACCAACTCGCTGTATTATCATCATTTTTGTAATTATCATTCTATCCCACGTGAGAGTGCATGCACGTACTTTGGTTGCTGCCACATGCTTACCACCTCCTTAACGATTTGATTGCTATTCACTGCCAAATGCATATCGGTAGCGATTATACTGCGTCTCGCATCTGTCTCTAGCGTAACTACTATTCTTTATATTTTTGTCTATGTACTCGATTATATTTTGTTTATATTTTATAGCGATTATACTGCGTCTGGCATCTGTCTCTTGCTTAATTACTATTCTTTATATCTTTGTTTATGTACTCGTTTATATTTTGTTTATACATTTATACACCTGTTAATTCATCATTAGCCTAAAGTCTCGATTATGGCTTAAATAAAATCAATCAATCAATCTCTCTCTCTCTCTCTCTCTCTCTCTCTCTCTCTCTCTCTCTTTCTCTCTCAGTGTTTCACCTGTTTTCTATTAGTTTTACTAGTAATCGGCATTGATCTTTGTCACGTGGCATTCTTTGCGGAGACGTGAGCCTAATCTATTAATCTTTTCTCTGATTTTTATTCCTTATTATTTTCCATTTTTGCTTTTATGCTTACGCTCCTATGCTCACGCCACGTCCTTCGCCAGGGAGAGTTACCTGCTTGTCTTACCTCTATTTTTATATACTGCCGAATGCACGTCGACAACAGCCACATTGTACTTCATATTCTTGTTTATATTTTGTTTGTATATTTATTTGTTTTTTCACGAATTGCCTAAAGCCTTGGCTATGGCATAATAAAGAATCAATCAATCAATCTCTCTCTCTCTATACTTTTCATCTGCTCCTTCTGCACTCGGCTGCTCGCGGGGCGTGTGGTGCGTGTTGATCTGGTTACGTCGGCGGGAGTTGGTGCGCTTGCGGTGCTGCTATTGGCTGAGTGGGCGGCCGTTGACGCGCGCGCGCCGCTGGGCGATTTTGTGGTCATCCTGATGACTCCATCGTGTGGCGTTGTCTTTCTGCATGCTTGACATGGAGTCGCGTGTGTGTGACAGGTGTAAGAAGCCGATCGTCAACGACTTGCGCGAGTGTGAGGGGTGTAAGAAACTGTTCCACCCTGGCTGTGTTAAGCCGTACGCTGCATACAGGTATGCTGAAGCGTGTTGCAGGGCTCTTGCCGCCACACTGAGCGCGCCTCTTACGCCTGTCAGTGAATACGATACACACTCTTTCGACTTTGCGAGCGTACCGTCGGCGACTCAGTTGCAGCCCTCTGACGTGCTCCTTCAGTCAGTTCTAACCAAGCTTGAGGAGTCTGACAAGAGGATGGCCGCTAGACTTGATGAATCGGACGAGAGGTTTGCTGCCAGGTTTGACCAGTCGGATAAGAAGATCGCTGCCTTTATGGAGCGGCAGGAGTCGGTGAACGCCGACTTCGCGCACAAACTCAATCAAATACCTGAGCTCTTAAAAGTCATAAAAGAGCAGGACGAAAGAATTGCGTCGCTTGAGGCTCGGTGCGCGCAGTTGAGTGGCTTGTAGAGCGCGAACTGTCGGCACCGCGTGTCCCCCGGACGTCTGAGATTATTATCTCGGGCATTCCTCGATCTTTCGCCGTAGCATCCAGCGAACTCGTCAGCAGCGTCTTTCACGCTCTCGGATTGCCTCAACTCGTCTCCGACGTCCTGGGGACCCGCGATGTGGTTGGGCGCGCTGTGGCGTGTGACACAGCGTCGACGTCCGTTTCGGCCTCCGACCAGGCCGATGCTGCTGGTCCTAGAAGGTCAGTAATAGTCGCGCTTAAATCTTGTGAGATTTGCGACCACATCATAAAAATAATGCGTGGCAGGCGCCGTTTAGCTGTGAGTGACGTTTTTTCAACTAACATTCCTGGCAATATTCATGTCAACGAGATGCTTCCAACCCACACTTATAAACTATTGCGTCAAGCGCGGGCCAAAGCAAAGCAATTGTTTTTTAAGCATGTCTGGAGCAGAGACGGACAAATTTTTGTCCGCAAAGATAACGGTCTGCCTCCAATTCTGATAGCCTCCGAAGCTGATCTTGCCGGGCTTCAACGACCTTCTGCATCGGATGTCGTTCCCCCTACTCCGTGTGATTATGTCAAGATTGCTTGTTTCAATGCCAGCTCCCTTCCTGCTCATCTTGAATCAATCCAGGCCTTCTCAGCGCTCAATTTTTTTTACATTATTTCTATTTCTGAGACCTGGCTTCACTCTCATATTTCAGATGACTTAGTGCGTATCCTATACTATTTGTTACGGGTGGATCGCGAGGGCAGAGAGGGGGGTGGTGTGGCCTGTTATATATATGAATCGTTACGCGCGCGAGTTTTGGCGTCATCGCCTTCTGCCTTCTCTAACGAGCCTGAATTCCTCATTCTCGACATTCGGTGCAGTGCAGGTGCGCCCCTCTTATTTACTTCCATGTATCGCAGGCCGAGAGGTTGTAATTTCAGTAAGTTTGTTGACACCCTTACCACATTTATGCATAATTACAAGAATATTATCATTACAGGCGACCCAAACTGCAATCTCCTTACTTCTTCCTACGAATCTAATCACCTTAAGAGTTTAGTTTCTCAATTGTCACTTAACATTGTTCAGTCACACTCGACTTTTCATACTCATTCTTCTGATTCATGGTTGGATGTTTTCATAGTCGACAACTTGGATAAAGTTTCTTCGTTTCGTAAGTCTGACGCTCCTTTCATTAACGGTCACGATCGTATTGAGTTAATCTAACCTACTCATTTCAGGTTTGTTCTCCTAAGAATCGTACCTTAGTTCGACGTAGCTATAAGAACTTTGACGAGCAGCGTTTCATTGAGACTGTCTCTTCCACGTTGTCTTCATCTTTCCCTGCTGATTTTGGCGGTGAGAGTCTCGGCGAGTCCGACATTGACGGCTTTCTCAGCACCATTACCAACGATATCACCTCCAGCCTTGACTTACATGCTCCTATCCATACACTTCGGGTGACCCGTCCGTCGGCGCCTTGGCTTACCGAGGCTCTCGCTTGCAGAATTAAGCATCGCAACTGGCTTTACAATATCGCGCGAAGATCTGGTAGCATTCTTGACTTCCACATTTACAGATTATTTAGGAATGAGCTCACCCTCGACTTGAGAAGAGCTCGAGAGCACTTTAACATGGAGAGACTGAGTTCAATTTCATATCCTTCTAAGATATGGCGAGAGCTTGCCAATCTTGGATTAATTGAATCACCTCTCTCTTCACCACTTAACTTCTTTTCTCGCGATCTTCTGAACGCCCATTATGCCTCCATCTCCAATCGTCATCCTTCCTGTTCACAATCTCAATTCTCCGACATTGTTTTGTCCATAGCTCCTAATGTACCACTTTTCAGTTTTTCTCAAATTTCTTACGACAACCTACACTCCTTATGTATTTCCTCTTCCGTTTCTCTGGCCTCGGGTTGTGATCAGCTACCACTGTACGCTATCGCCCTGGCTTTGCCCCATATTGGCAATCTTATTTCTTCATTTTTCAATAGCTGTTTCAAGCTTGGTTATTTCCCGAGGCTGTGGAAACGTGCCATATTGCGCCCTTTGTCCAAGGTAAAAACTCCTACCTCCCCTTCGGATACTAGGCCTATAGCCAATCTTTGTGAGCTCTCCAAGTTATTTGAGAAAGTCTTGCATTGTCAAATTGTAGACTTTGTCAATTCCTACCATATCCTCGATGATCGACAGTCTGGATACCGTAGGTTATTCTACACAGTCTGCTCTCCTTCGATTGCTTCACGATATCAAGAGTGGCGTTGACGTGGGCGAGTTAACAATACTCGTCCTTTTCGATTTCAGCAAGGCTTTCGATACTGTCTGTCATCTCCTTCTGCTGACCAAACTCAGGAGGCTAGGGTTTTCAGATATGGCCCTTCAACTAATTTATTCCTACCTCACGGGTCGCTCTCAGGCTGTCGTTGATCTGGATGGTGAGCTCTCTGATTGGCTCTACGTCACTTCTGGGGTTCCTCAGGGGTCCGTTTTAGGACCACTCCTCTTCTCCTTATTCATCAACGATATTGGCGCCTTTCTCAGGTTCACCAAGCGTGTGATATTTGCCGACGACACGCAGATTTATCGTAGATGTCTTCCAAGACAGCTGAATACTGCTTTGCGACTAGTGTCGTATGATGTAGGAGTTATCTCTGAATTCGCCGCAGCTAATGGACTGTCACTAAATCTTAGCAAATCCAAGGTTTTAATACTCGGCAGCAGGCGTTATGTTCGTCAGATAGACCTCAATGACTTACCTCTTATTTCTGTCAACGGCACTTCCATCCCATATATCACTCATACGCGAAACCTGGGAGTATTCATGAGCTCTGATTTGTCATGGCTGAGCCATGTCTCGCATATATCCGCGAGAGTACATTTAGCGCTTCATAAACTTAAGTTCCATAAAAACTCTCTCCCTATCTTTTAATCTACGCGTAAAACTCGTGACCTCCTTGATTTGGCCCTTGTTGGACTACTGTTCTGTCGTGTACAACGACGTCACAGACGAGCTTAACACCAAGCTTCAGAGACTCATAAATTGCGCGATCCGCTTTATTTTTAATTTAAAGCGTGATGAACATATCACACCTTTTCGACATATCACACCTCGTCTGGGGTGGTTGTCGGTCAAAAATAGACGGTTATACTTTCTCGGTGTTGAGATGTTTAAGATTTCTCATGACATGTCTCCTGGCTATCTCTCTGATATCTTTGTTTATCCTGATCCCTCTCTCAGATGTTCGTCACGTTTAGCTCAACAACATGCTTTTCATGTTCCTATCCATCGAACTGAGACGTATCGCAAATCCTTCCACCTTGCTGGCACATACTTGTGGAACTCCCTTCCGGTCAATGTTGTGTCGTCATCGTTTATCGCGCTATTTAAAAGCAATCTCCACGACTATTTTTTCTCGCTCGAGCGTAACTTGGAATTCTAGCGTGAACCTTTCTATTGCCTCTGCATTATTCGGTTCATGGGTGTCAACACGCTGTATACAGTACATAGGCTAGGTAAAATTAAGCACTTTAATTTCTTTTTATTATTTTTCTATTGTACATATGCTAGATAGGTTTAAGCTACACTTTAGTTTCTTACTATTTATCTAGTCTGCTTATGTTGTGAGCTTACTGTATTTATCTGTCCATCCTTCGCGAGGGACGAGTTGTATGCTACAATCTCATTTTTAAATTTTAATTTCTTCTTTCATCTATTTCGTCCTTCGTGCGGGGAGCTAGCATTTACTTCCATTTTCACATATTACATGATGTACATCCGCAGAATTATTACTGTTTCTTATGTTTTTATTGTTATTTGTATTTTATTAATTTCTTATGTAGTTTTTATTTGAATGTTATACATTACTTATTCATGTATTGCCTAAAGCCTATTGGCTATGGCGTAATAAATAATCAATCAATCAATCTCTCTCTCTCTTTCTCCTTTTCTCTTTTTCTCTTTTTCTTTCTCTCTCTCTCTGTCTCTCTCTTTCCCTCTCTCTCTTTTTTTGTTTATATATTTGTTTATATTTTGTTTATATCTATATCTATATACTTGTTAATTCACCATTAGCCTAAAGTCTTGACTATGGCTTAAATAAAATCAATCAATCAATCAATTAATCAATCACTTTCTCTCTCTGTCTCTCTGTCTCTCTCTCTCTCTGTGTCTCTCTCTCTCTCTCTTTTTTAAATTTTTTAAATTTTTTAAAAAGATTTTTAACAGAAATCAGTAACCCCTTTATTATTAACAATTTTTATTAATTTTATTATATTCTTCAGTCTATTCTACCCCTATTTCATATATAATTCGTTAAGATTTGGTTGATCAGTTCTGTAGTTATAGAAATTTCTGTAAATTTGGTAATTTTATTGCCTAAAACAATATTTTAACGTTTTACAACATTTTGGCAGAAAAAACTAAAAAACCAATCTCTTCGTTGGTTTTTTCTACCCCTATTTCATATATAATTTTTTAAAATTTGGTTGATTAGAGCCAACTTTATACGCAATCAAAGATTCATGTACAAATCGGACATTTCTAAAAAAACATTGAAAAATTTTTTTAAAAAAGAACCCTTTTACCGATCATCGCCAAATTCAATACCAACCTTCCTTGAACGATACTCTATCGATTAAAAAAAAAAAAAACAGCCCGATATCTCAATATTTGCGGAAGTTAGAGCAACCACGGACATTAAATCTGCACATACACACATACAGACATTTTTTTTTTAGGCAATATTTCAACGTTTTACAACGATCTGAACATATTGGCAGAAAAATCTCAAAAACCAATCTTTTCGTTGGTTTCTTCTGCCCCTATTTCATATACAATTGGGTTGTTGAAAAAAAATTATATATATATTTTTTTTATGAAAACGTGTATTAATAACACCAAAACACGAAAATGAAAAAAAAAATTTTTTTGTGTAAACCGGTAAATTATTATTAATAATTTTATCGACGTAAAAATTCAAGTTTTGTCACGTGATCATAAAACGCCACGCGATTGGCGTACGGGCTCGTGACGTCACGATGTTATATGGTCACGCCACGAAGGCTGGATACGATGTGTTTATAGAATTACAGCTCTCCGAAACGACTTAAAATTATTAATAAATTTGATCATTTAGCCGAATTTCGACGGAATAATGTGTGAAAAAGGCTTCGTGAAACAAAATAATAATAATTTGCCACAAATTTTGACATATTTACGATGCTAGAGTTTCTCAGAGATGGCAATCGTTTCAATGCTCCAGAAAATACGTTGTGCCAAAGCTTTATTATAAGTAAAATAATTACCACAATTGAGAATTTAATTGATTATACTGGCAATGATTATCGTGGTAACGATTATAATCGTCATGACAAATCATCACCGAGTATCGACCAAGGATTCTGGTCATTCTAAAGTTGATGTAATTTTAGATGTTATAAGCATCTAAAATTAGATCATCAACTTTAGAATGACCAGAATCTTTGGTCGAAACTCGATGATAATTTGTCATAATGATTATAATCGTTACCACGATTATAATTATTGCCAGTATAGTAAAAAAATTCTCAATTGTGTTTATTATTGACTGGCAAAGTTAATGTTACTTATTCGGTTAAAATATTAATTACATTTTAATGTGTAACTGATCATTAACGCAAATAACATTACTACGAGATTTTTATAACAATAAATTATTTAAAGGAACTGTCGTGTGAGCTACGGAGATGCAGCTGTAGTTTATGTTCAACTAAGACGTGAAGGAGATCTCTGCATTGTGAAACGTCGAGTATAGACCTTTGCACAGTGTCAGGCAACAGGCAATAGGAACAGGAAATAACCAAAAATACGTTAATTACAACCTAAAAAACTCGATTGCTATCTATGATTGATTGGCAACAGGCAAGCACAGAATTTTCAACGTGACGGAAACTCTATATCTATTGCCTGTGTAACTGTTTATTCTGCACTTATACATGATTTCTGATTTCTATTCCTTGTTCCTATTGCCTGTTGCCTGGCATTGTGCAAGGGCCTTATGTCCTGAACATAATTTTCGGAGCATGGTCTTCACAGCAAAAGAAGTTCGATTTGCTGTTTTTGAGGTGGTCTCTCCGAACATTAAACCACTTTTGACGAAGTTTCACGTTTTGTGGCACTGTCGCGAACACTTTATTTGGTGTACTTTTTGATTGTATTACCAGAGAGAGAGACAAACCACGTCCTATACGTTATAATTATTGCCATTTCTATTAAAAGATCGAAATCTCAATAGATATCGTATACGGCATATAACATTGTGACGTCACAAACCGCTCGGGTAACTTCGGACGTGATCGGCGCGTCATCGGCTATGAGTTTGAAGTAATATTTTATAAAACCTATATTTCCGTTAATATTACGAAAAAAAAGAGAAACTTTTTTTTCTATGAAACATATGCATATAAACTTTTTAAATATATAAAAAAAAAATTACGTTCAAAAAACCTAATTTTTTTAAATTTATATTAAAAACTGCTGATTTCAAATTTAAAATAAAAATTTAAGAATTTAAAATGGAAAATTTAATATAATGAGCAAAAATACTCAAAATATGGTTTAATTGCATAAAAAGTTTTGAGTGGTTTTTAAAGCAGCTGATTCTGTTTTTAAAATTAAAATTTGTTAATATGACGGCCAAAAAGTTTAAAATATTTTAAATATTAAATTATAATATTTATAATATATTATAATATATTAAATATTAAATATTAAATTTTTCCGCCATTTAAATTTTAAAATTTTTACCTCAGATTTAGATTGATTCAGCGACTCAAAAAACTTTTATATAACTTTTTTATAGTTGCATTAACTCTTTTGTTAAAAGCATTTTTGTCCGTAAGCATTTTTTTCACCTATAGCAGCCAAAGTTAAAAATATTTGACGCAAAAAATGATTTACTGGATATATTTAATAATAAAATGTCTGGTTCGCAATGTGTTGAAAATGTGTAAATCAACACTGAGAAAAAAAATTTATTTAGATTGTGGCCAAGAGATTATTTACTTAATATAATATCTACACATATTTATTTAAAATTAAATATTTTTATTTAAATTAAGTAAAAATATTTAAGGTAGTTCGATGATGAACGACTTTTGCCAAAAATGATAGGTTTTATTTTTTATATCGAAAAAAGGAACTCTCCTGAATCGATTAAGCTCAGAAAGAAGATAATTCACCGTCCCGTTCTCAAGATATTTAATTTCAAAATTAGGTGATTTTAACATTGGTCTAATAGGAAAAGAGATATTTTCCTATAAATAACACGAGTTTGCGAAAAATCTTTTGCCAAAAATGTCCGAACAATATATATCGATAGAAAGAGGACACTGTGAGGAAGCCTATATAGTTGAAGGTGAACACGATCCACCGTACAGTTTTTTTTTAATTAATAATTAAAGTTTGGTTTCCGGTGCTCAAGCGCTGATTTTCACAACTCGAGCGTGGCGACGTGGCAACGCTGCACGCTGGGATCGTCGGCGTAAGGTTAGGTGCACGTTAGGTGTGAGTGAGCGCAAAGACAAACAAGTGTACCAACCACACGAACTGTTTGGCGTTGCCATGTCGCTGCCCTCATCTCGTACATGAGGGCAGCGAGGAAAATTTTTTATGTAAAAAATTACATGCACTTTGTGGCGAAATTACTGTACTTCAGTAAATCGCCATAATAACGCAATAATTCAATCAAAATAATCTTCGAAGTAGAGCACTCAAGAGTTGGCACAAGTTGAAAATTATAGTCTATATCAAGCGACGCATTAACACACTTCATTTTAATCTATTTCAGACAAAATATTATTCTACAACGTAAAAATTACTTACTAATGGTCTTTTTACGTCGTTACGAAGCTTTGCAAATGCATTATTCTTTTTTTTATGATCATATAAATGATTTGATAAAAAAATCATAAACATTGTTGTGACTTCGGCCCTTCATCATCGAACTACCTTAATTCTAAATAAATATGTGTATTGTATTAAATAAATAAGCTCTTGGCAACAATCTAAATAAATAATTTTTTTATCTAAATATATTTTTTTTAGTGAATTTGGAGATCTGCATCGCCATCTTTTGACAACTTAACTTAGCGATGGATACTCTCTTCTTGATATTGCACGAATTTACTCTTAAAGATAGAAGCACACTGTTACCACACTCATAGCTTTATTCGTTTCTTCGCGTGACATTTTGCCGAACAGATGTGACAGGTTACACTAACATTCTAAAAATGACATAAAAAGTAGGCAATTAATTAAACGCGTAATTTACATATCAAACGACGAAGATTTAAGTGCAACATGTCACTTCTAAACGCGACATATTGGCACGGAAGTATAAAAATCAGTACAAAATTACCTTTTTTAAAAAAGGTAAAATAAGTGCCAAGTACACGCAATGTATTTTGTAAATTCAAAAATCTATAAGTGGTAGCTTTATATCTTTTTCACAAAATTATATTATTTAACTTAACTCAAGTAACATGTATTAAAAAAAAAAGATGTGAAATCTTCAATTTCTTCTAACGTAAGTGGTAGCTTTATATCTTTTTCACAAAATTATATTACCTAACTTAACTCAAGTGACATGTATTTAAAAAAAAAGATGTGAAATTTTTATTTTTTTTTTCACAAAATTATATTACCTAACTTAACTCAAGTGACATGTATTTCAAAAAAAGATGTGAAATCTTTAAATTAAATTGCGCCAATTGAAGAGAATATGTATATTGCTTTGAAAGACAATTGTTATGCAACTACTTTAAAGAAATAAAACCCAAGTGGTATCTTCGTATTTCTATTCAAGGGTCTTCCTATTCTAAACCCAAATGTTAATAGCTTCTTAATTCTCTTTAACAAATTTTTAATATTACAAAGAATTATTTTAATTACAAAGAATTAAAGAAGTAACGGTACAAAATAAAAATATTTAATTAAAACAAATAAATAAATTTTTCTTGTAAAAAAACTTGGCGCTGCTAGACTTTGAAACTTAAACATTAGTACTAAGATTTTTGATTGAATAAAAAACAATAAACATAATTTAGGGAAAAATGCGACAGGAGTAAAAAAACAGCGCCAAGTTTTTTTACAAGAAAAATTTATTTATTTTGTTTTAATTAAATATTTTTATTTTTTAAAATACATGTCACTTGAGTTAAGTTAGGTAATATAATTTTGTGAAAAAGATATAAAACTACCACTTACGTTAGAAGAAATTAAAGATTTCACATCTTTTTTTTTTTTTAATACATGTAACTTGAGTTAAGTTAGATAATATAATTTTGTAAAAAAGATATAAAGCTACCACTTATAGATTTTTGAATTTACAAAATACATTGCTTGTACTTGGCACTTTTTTTACCTTTTTTGAAAAAGATAATTTTGTACTGATATCACCTATTTTGTAGTGTTAAGCAAGAATCTGCAAAACATTTTTATTTTTTATTCTTTAATTATTTACAAAATTAGCAATAACAACAAATACATAAAAATTAATAAAATTTAAGTAAAAGTAAATTATACATTTCTCACAAAAATTGAAGGAACACTAAATTTATCTTTAAAAATAGGCAAAATTCGAGCAGCTGTAACTTTGTTAAAAATGAATAAAATTTAAATTTCAAGCTTAAAACCTCTACTTTCGAAAGGTTACTATTATTCGTCTAATTTTTATTATGACTAGACATAATTTTAATTCAGCGAATTTTTATTATGTCATGACATAATTTTAATTCTGCCGCTAGGGAATTTTTAAGTCGATTCTTATGAATCAAGCTTGAAATCGATATCTAGGTGTCCCAGGTTGCCGATAACGAGGTCCACATAATGCGCTCCATAGTTTTCGGTGTCCAGATGTATTAATACCTTGAATTTGATGTCCACGTGTTCCAGGTTGCCGATGACGGGTACCAGATAGTGCGCTTTATAGTTTTTAGTGTCCAGGTGTAATAATACGTTGAATTCGATGTCTAGGTGTTCCACGTTGCCGATGACGAGGTCCACATAGTGCGCTTCGTAGTTCTCGGTGGTTACGTGTATTAATACCTCGAATTCGATATCTACGTGTCCCAGGTTGCCGATGACGGGATTCAAGGTATTAATACACGTAGACACCAAAAACTACGGAGCGCACTATGTGGACCTCGTCATGGGCAACCTGGGACACCTAGACATCAAATTCAACGTACGATTACACCTGAACACCGAAAACTATGAAGCGCACTATCTGGATCCCGTCATCGGCAACCTGGGACACGTGGACATCGAATTCAAGGTATTAATACACGTAGACACCGAAAACTACGGAGCGCACTATGTGGACCTCGTCATCGGCAACCTGGGACACCTAGACATCAAATTCAACGTACGATTACACCTGGACACCGAAAACTATGAAGCGCACTATCTGTACCTCGTCATCGGCAACCTGGGATACCTAAACATCGAATTCAAATTTGATTCTTAAGAATCAATATATATTATATATATACTTAATTTAGCTAAATAGAAATCTTCCTCCTGACCGATAAGTCTATCGACCTTTAATAATTTACCTAATAGATCGTTCGAAATACGCGCGATATCGAAACTGACGATACCTGCGCCGCCAGCGTCGAAAAAGTGAAAGTGACATTTTCCCCTTATATATATATATATATGTCATAAGACGTCGGCGTTAGAAGTAGTATCTTAATTAAAAAATTTTCACATTTGGACTTTGCGTCGCAATATCTCCGCTCGTAGGGCACGTAACGGAAGATCGAATTCAAACTTGATTCTTAAGAATCAATATATATTATATATATACTTAATTTAGCTAAATAGAAATCTTCCTCCTGACCGATAAGTCTATCGACCTTTAATAATTTACCTAATAGATCGTTCGAAATACGCGCGATATCGAAACTGACGATACCTGCGCGATTATAAGAGAAACCCCCCCCCCAATTGGACCCCAAGCTATCGATCAAGCCTACTTAAAACTTGATCCGTTCACTCGTTATCGAGATCTCAACATCTCGGGTACTCGCAACCCGTCGCGTCGCGTAAAAGAGTCACGGTCGGTCTCACTCCGCGTGTACTTGGCACGAGACACTATCGTGTCTCTTGATCGGGTAGGTATAAATTGCGAGGCGCGTATTGCCCTGAAAAAGGGGGTGATTGGAATCGTTCACGCGGCATCTCGTTTGTCAGTTATGCAGCCGTTCGCTATCGTTCTCGCTGTTCGTCGGGCGATGTTTCGGAAGTTATTACGAAATTATTACGCCCTTCCCACGAGCGCTCGAGAATAATTGGCGCGTTATAGGACAGAGGAGAGCACAGGCGCGCGTGAGTCAAACGGACGGCAGGTGGAAATCGATATAGAGACGGCCTCGTCGAACGACTCGCTCGGTTGTTATACCTACCCCGGGTAGTCGTTGTCCGATACTACATGTGCATCGTTTCGCGAACATATAAGATTTCATCGCCGCAAACTGGAGCGAACGAGATGGCGGCAGGGCAACGCACCGAGGGAAACGCCGAGAGTTCACAAAGAGAATCGAGAGATGGACCGTGATAATAAGGGCGCGCACTTTTCCATTTCATCGAATTGATATTTCAGAGGAAAATCAAGAGACACGGTAGTGTCTCGTGCCAAGTACACGCGAAGCGAGACCGACCGTGACTCTTTTACGCGACGCGACGGGTTGCGAGTACCCGAGATGTTGAGTCTCGATAACGAGTGAACGGATCAAGTTCTAAGTAGACTTGATCGATAGTTGGGGTCAAAATAAGGGGAGTATCTCCTATATAATTTTCCGCTACGTGCCCTACGAGCGGAGATATTGCAACGCAAAGTCCAAATGTGAAAATTTTTTATTAAGATACTTCCTCCTAACGCCGACGTCTTATGATATATATATATCTAAAAGGGGGAGGAAATGTAACTTTCACTTTTTCGACGCTGGCGGCGCAGGTATCGCCAGTTTCGATATCACGCGCGTATTTCGAACGATCTAGTAGGTAAATTATTAAAGGTCGATAGACTTATCGGTCACGAGGAAGATTTCTATTTAGCTAAATTAAGTATATATATAATATATATTGATTCTTATGAATCAAGCTTGAATTCGATGTTTAGGTATCCCAGGTTGCCGATGACGAGGTACAGATAGTGCGCTTCATAGTTTTCGGTGTCCAGGTGTAATAATACGTTGAATTCGATGTCTACGTGTTCCAGGTTGCCGATGACGAGGTCCACATACTGCGCTCCGTAGTTTTCGGTGTCTACGTGTATTAATACTTTGAATTCGATGTCCCAGGTTGCCGATGACGGGATCCAGATAGTGCGCTTCATAGTTTTCGGTGTCCAGGTGTAATCGTACGTTGAATGCGATGTCTAGGTGTCCCAGGTTGCCGATGACGATGTCTAGATAGTGAGCTCCGTAGTTTTCGGTGTCTACGTGTATTAATACCTTGAATTCGATGTCCACGTGTCCCAGGTTTCCGATGACGGAATCCAGATAGTGCGCTTCATAGTTTTCGGTGTCCAGGTGTAATCGTACGTTGAATTCGATGTCTAGGTGTCCCAGGTTGCCGATGACGAAGTCCACATAGTGAGTTCCGTAGTTTTCGGTGTCTACGTGTATTAATACCTTGAATTCGATGTCCACGTGTCCCAGGTTTCCGATGACGGGATCCAGATAGTGCGCTTCATAGTTTTCGGTGTCCAGGTGTAATCGTACGTTGAATTCGATGTCTAGGTGTCCCAGGTTGCCGATGACGAGGTCCACATAGTGCGCTCCGTAGTTTTCGGTGTCTACGTGTATTAATACTTTGAATTCGATGTCCACGTGTCCCAGGTTGCCGATGACGGGATCCAGATAGTGCGCCGTATAGTTTTCGGTATCCAGGTGTAATCGTACGTTAAATGCAATGTCTAGGTGTCCCAGGTTGCCGATGACGATGTCTAGATAGTGAGCTCCGTAGTTTTCGGTGTCTACGTGTATTAATACTTTGAATTTGATGTCCAGGTGTCCCAGGTTGCCGATGACGAGGTCCACATAGTGCGCTCTGTAGTTTTCGGTGTTTACGTGTATTAATACCTTGAAATTGATGTCCAGGTGTCCCAGATTGCTGATGACGAGGTTTAGATAGCGCGCTCCGTAGTTTTCGGTGTCTAGATGTAATAATACCTTGAATTCGATGTCTACGTGTCCCAGTTGCCGATGACAAGGTTCACATAGTGCGCTTCGTAGTTTTTTGGTGTCTAGGTGTATTAATAACTTTAAATCTGAGTGTAGGACACGTAGATATCGAATTCGAGGTATTAATACACGTAGACACCGAAAACTACGGAGCGCACTATGTGGACCTCGTCATCGGCAACGTGAAACACCTAGACATCGAATTCAACGTATTATTACACCTGGACACCGAAAACTATGGAGCGCACTATCTGGAACCCGTCATCGGCAACCTGGAACACGTGGACATCAAATTCGAGGTATTAATACACCTGGACACCGAAAACTATGGAGCGCACTATGTGGACCTTGTTATCGGCAACCTGGGACACCTAGACATCGAATTCAAGCTTGATTCATAAGAATCGACTTAAAAATTTTCTAGCGGCAGAATTAAAATTATGTCATGACATAATAAAAATTTGCTGAATTAAAATTATGTCTAGACATAATAAAAATTGGACGAATAATAGTAACCTTTCGAAAGTAGAGGTTTTAAGCGGGGAGCACACATTTCTGCACAATGCATAATGCGTAAGAATAAGAAAATTGATTGGTCCATACACATGTGCATAAGGAAATAGACCAATCAGTTTTCTTATGCTTACGCATTATGCGTTATGCAGAAGTGTGTGCTCCCCGCTTTAAGCTTGAAGTTTAAATTTTATTCATTTTTAACAAAGTTACAGCTGCTCGAATTTTGCCTATTTTTAAAGATAAATTTAGTGTTCCTTCAATTTTTGTGAGAAATGTATAATTTACTTTTACTTAAATATTATTAATTTTTATGTATTTGTTGTTATTGCTAATTTTGTGAATAATTAAAAAATAAAAAATAAAAATGTTTTGCAGATTCTTGCTTAACACTACAAAATAGGTGATATCAGTACAAAATTACCTTTTTCAAAAAAGGTAAAAAAAGTGCCAAGTACACGCATTCAAAAATCTAACCTAAGTGGTAGCTTTATATCTTTTTCACAAAATTATATTATCTAACTTAACTCAAGTGACATGTATTTAAAAAAAAAGATGTGAAATTTTTAATTTCTTTTTCACAAAATTATATTACCTAACTTAACTCAAGTGACATGTATCTAACCAAAGTGGTAGCTTTATATCTTTTTCACAAAATTATATTACCTAACTTAACTTAAGTGACATGTATTTTAAAAAAAGATGTGAAATCTTTAAATTAAATTGTGCCAATTGTAAAGAGAATATGTATATTGCTTTGAAAGATAATTGTTATGTAACTACTTTAAAGAAATAAAACCCAAGTGGTATCTTCGTATTTCTATTCAAGGGTCTTCTTCTTCTAAACCCAAGTGATAATAGCTTCTTAATTCTCTTTAACAAATTTTTAATATTACAAAGAATCATTTTAATTACATAGAATTAAAGAAGTAACAGTACAAAATAAAAAATATTTAATTAAAACAAAATAAATAAATTTTTCTTGTAAAAAACTTGGCGCTGTTTTTTTACTCCTGTCGCATTTTTCCCTAAATTATGTTTATTGTTTTTTATTCAATCAAAAATCTTAGTACTAATGTTTAAGTTTCAAAGTCTAGCAGCGCCAAGTTTTTTTACAAGAAAAATTTATTTATTTTGTTTTAATTAAATATTTTTATTTTGTACCGTTACTTCTTTAATTCTTTGTAATTAAAATAATTCTTTGTAATATTAAAAATTTGTTAAAGAGAATTAAGAAGCTATTATCACTTGGGTTTAGAAGAAGAAGACCCTTGAATAGAAATACGAAGATACCACTTGGGTTTTATTTCTTTAAAGTAGTTACATAACAATTATCTTTCAAAGCAATATACATATTCTTTTTACAATTGGCACAATTTAATTTAAAGATTTCACATCTTTTTTTAAAATACATGTCACTTAAGTTAAGTTAGGTAATATAATTTTGTGAAAAAGATATAAAGCTACCACTTTGGTTAGATACATGTCACTTGAGTTAAGTTAGGTAATATAATTTTGTGAAAAAGAAATTAAAAATTTCACATCTCTTTTTTTTAATACATGTCACTTGAGTTAGTTAGATAATATAATTTGTGAAAAAGATATAAAGCTACCACTTAGGTTAGATTTTTGAATGCGTGTATATACTTGGCACTTTTTTTTACCTTTTTTGAAAAAGGTAATTTTTGTACTGTTAGATTTACGTGCCGTAATTCGCCGGCGATCACGGCGACGCGACGGCATTTACCGCGCTATATACGTTTGTGCGAGAGAACCCCGTGCATACGTTTACAGTCACGATAGACGTGAATTATGATGCGGCGTAAGGATAACAATGAAGATAATAAATGATCTATCGTGTCCAGGAAAGGATATTCCCGCAGCGCAACTAAAACTTTCTTTTTTTTTACCGAATAATGCCGTTGCCACGATCGACAAAATCATCCCGTGGAGTGAAAAATATCTGGCAAAATTGTTCTGCCAGATATTTCGTCTAAGCAGCGAGATCTGGTTATATTCTACACCTTAGAGATAAAAGATCGTATCTCCAGTTTTTTTCCAGTCAAAATGGAGTTGATATAGGAAAGTGCATATTTCGGATCAGATCTTAACTCGGATCAGCAAAGGACCCTGCACAAAACCAATAGAAAAGGTTTCTCATTGTCAGTC